>PVJA010011172.1:0-22240 GCA_004027025.1 Myocastor coypus | reverse complement strand
CATCATTGTCATCCAGAGGTGGCCTGGTGCAGCACCCAGCACAGTGCTGGGTATCATCGAGTGGTCCCTCTGCTGAGGGTGGCAGGGAGAATGCGCTTCGGGCATGTGGCATGAGTCATCGCAGCTGACCAGCATCCTCAAAACTTAGTGGCTCACAGCCAAGGGGGATATTCTTAGTTACCCCACAGCTCCTACAAGCTGGGGACACAGACACAGCCTGGCTAGAAGCTCTGGTTCTAGTTCTCTCAGGAGGTTGCAGTGAGCCCTTGGCAAGGACTGCTTGGGCTTGGAGAATCTTGTTTTGTGACTCACTCTTTTTTGAGGTTGTTGTTTGATACCAGGTCTCCCTGTGTAACTTACAGGGATCCTCCTGCCACAGCCCCTCGAGTGCTGGGATGACAGGCATGCTGTCAGCCCCTGCTCACGGTGGTGCACTATGCAGCTGGCAAGTGGTACTGGCTTTGGCAAGGCCCTGGCTCTGTAGATTTCCCCATGGGGCTATCCAGGCATCTAAGGCTCGTCCTCTCCAGGTATGGCTAGCTTTTCCCAGAGCACAGGGTTTTTTGTGACCTGATCTCAGAGGTCACACCCGCAGGCCATTTTTTATTTTTTGTTTTGAGACGGATCTTGCTAACTCACTAAATTACCTGGCAGGCTATGAATCCTCAGACCTCCTGCCTGTGCCTCCCCGAGTGCTGAAAGGACAGGCATGTGGTACCACAACAGCTTGAATATCTTATTGGTGACATGAGTGTGCCCTACTCAGTATCCTCAACAACCTCAAGAGGATGTTGGATGCCAGGAGCCGTGGATTCTTGGGGGTTGTGTAAGAAGCTGGCTGCACAGTTGTGCTCACAGTGGACACCCTCAGTAAATTTTTTGAAAACACACTATACAACACTAAGAGTAGTTTTTAAAAGAACCTTAAGAGTAACATTTATATCATAGTGATTTGTATCTCACTATTACGGACCTGAAATCAACCCCAGAAATTATAGATACTCCATTTTTATAACCCACCTTAGAAATGTATTCCCTGAAAATGCCTAAAATCCCTTTTTAGAACAAATTTCAAAGTCCTCTGTGTTTAGTGTGATGGAGGCAGACATGCGTGTGCTCTCCATGGGAGGGAGCTCTCCTTGCCACCCACCTGCCTGCGCCCCCAGTGCTCCTGGCTGGCACCTTCCGATGGACAGGCATGGTGCTTCCTACTGGGTTTTTCATGGGTTTTAAAGGAAAACCCTGGAAAAAAAAGTGTAGACACCTTTAAACATGTTTGTAACACTTATAAAGATGGGTACCCAGAGCTTGCCAGGACCCTCTGAGTTGGTGGTAGAGGGGTGACAGTGATTTGGAGGAGTGAGGGTACCTGGCTCCTACAAGGTATCCTTTCTAGACCCTTCCTCAGTTCAAACAGCAGACCAGGGTGGGTGCTGCTGTCACTTCCAAGTACATCCCCAGGCCCCACACTGCCTTCACCCTGGAAGACAACACTACCTGTTCACATTCACCAAATTTGCCTGAATTAAAATGGTGAGGGGAAGGGAAGGTGCCCCAAGTGACTTCCCCTAGGAAAGCCCCTGCTAGTCAACAAGGCTTTGTTTGCTCAATAAACAAAAGCAGAGGCTGGGAAATGAAGGTCAGTAGCAGCCACAGCAGCCCAGGGCTGACACATCTGTGTACCTGAGGAAGGCCTTGCTCAGTGCGCCCCCCTCGCCCCCATATCCACAGGGCCGCCCAAGTCAGGGTGTTGGTAAATGGAGACAAAATGTATAATTCATAAACCCATGATGGTGTGCGATCTGGGATGGGGGGGTAATTACAGAACTGAGAAATGAGGCTGCAACGTGCACAGAACCTTTCTAGGTTAGAAGTTGCTGTGATAGACGGCCTGCATTGTTCTCTTTCTGACCTTTTTCTGAACTTCCCCTTAGAAGAACAGAGGAAACACAATTTTGCTTTTTGCCATATTGGTTTTGAATAATACCTTCAGATGCCAGCCCTTAGTGTTTCTAGTCTTCATTTGGGGTTTTGCTTTCTCCCCTGTGCTCTGCTGCTGCCCATAGGAAAAAAGAAAAACATAATTGCTAATGACTCTGTTTCAGTGTTAATGGTAAACACAGAGGCTATACAAATATTTGTCCATATTGAACACAGCACATAGGGGAGTAGGAAAAAAGCCTGTGGCATCCTTTCCTTGGTGATAGGGGGGTTGGTCTCCTGGGGGGGGTGGCCCTCAATCTAGGGGATGGGCCTCTGTGGGGGGATGGGCCTCAGGGAGGATGCTGGGACTGATATAAGCCAAAGGTACCTCTTCTTCAGCAAGGAGAAGCATGAATGAAGCTCTCACAGAATAGAATTGTTTTACACAGGTGTAAGGCACACATTTAAGCTCCGGATGCAGTCCTGGAGAAGAAATGACAAGTCGGGGCCTGCGCCATGCCTCCTTCTCCACCCACCCTGGTGTGCAGCCCCCAAGCCACAGTATCGTGTTCTCATGCCCTTCTCTCCACACTGGTGGCTTCCCTGGCTGTCTGCCTGTGTAGAGCCAGGGAACCTCAGAAGCAGAAAGAAGGAAGATTTCTGTTTGATTTTTCACACAAGCAAAATTGCTGACAAGTTAAGCAGAAGGACTTCACTTAACCTCAAAACTGACTCTGGAGTAGAATCTTTGTGGGGTATGTGGGGTTTCGGGGCTTTTCCGAAAAGCTCACTTTTTTTCTAGACAGTCCAGTGGAAGAGCCTTTCCAACTTGGGTCAGCACATCCAACTGGTGTGCTCCATCTAGTCTGTGAATGCTGCTTGTGGGCCTTCTGTGTGCAGAGCCACTACAAGCCACAGTGCCCGGCACCCTTAGGACACCAGTGTGGGTTCTTTCTGCTGAAGAAACTTTGATCTTGGGAAATCCAGGACAAACCCACATAAGTACATGCAAAGACCTACTTACACTCCACGCTGCAAAGGCATGCATGCCAGCAGCTGTGCATTGTTTCAGAGGCAATCGCAGAACTTTGATTCTTTAGCAAAGCAGAAACTAGCTTTTCACACCACTGAGCACTGACATTCCTTCAAACATCCTTTTAATTGCCTGGGAGGTTTTATTTTTAGATAAATTTTTTAAAAAACCTCTCTAGCTGCCTCCTCTCTCATTTCCAATTATTATTTCTTTCTTCATCCCTAAATACATAGTCTATCATCTTTCACCCACTGTTCTTCAGCTTACACAGTCGAGCTCCTCCTGTGGATGCACCTTGAAACCAGAACGTTGAGTCAAATAAATCAGACACACAGGCTTAAATAACACCTGGTTGCTCTTATGTGAGAAATCCAAAGTGTAAATAAAGAGCCAAGTAAAAGATCCACAACGGGAAGTAGGCAGATAGATCTTTCACAGATGGGAAGGGAGGGGCTCAGGAGATGGAGTGAGGAAGAAGAGGGAATAAAAAAAGGAGTTAAAATGTGTTATACCGTACATGTACTGACTCCCCACAAGGAATGTAAATATTATGTACTGCAAACGTGGACTAATAAAAATAAGGCTTTAAGATTTCTACTTGGAGTTCCCCACTGAAATCCAACTCATCAGAGAGGTAAAGAACTTCCTGTGCTCCCTCCCTGCCTCCCTCTTCACCCCTCTCTCCCAGCTGTAGGAGACTCCTGATTCCCTAGCCAGTTAGCACTGTTGGCCAGAGCAGTGTGCGTTGTTTGTGAGGACAAAATGCACAGTCTCATCTCTTGCTGAATGTCACTCCAGTGCAGAGGCTGAGATTTCCAGCTCTTGGGTTGCAAAGAGGCCTCATTGTTAGGATGAAAAGCTATTTATGGGAAGACAGGGCAATGGTGTCCTTGTCTAGGGGAGCAGTGTCGCCCCTTCCATAGATAGCATAGTCTTCTATTCTGTGCAGTTTGCTGTGGGCTTCTGCAGTGAGGCTCCATGGCTGTCCCCGGAGTGCACCAGCCTGTCCCCATAGGAGTTGAAGGTTTAGATGGTTATCAGATCCTGTGTCTGCTGCACTGTAGCACCCCCTAGTGGGACGTTGAAAGAGCCAAAATTGTTTTTCTTTGTGACCCAAAGACAAAAAAGCAAACTTGGTTTTTGTTTTGTTTTCCTTCAGCTCCTTCAGGACATCTTGAGTGTTGGAAGTCTTTCCCTAAATAAGCTGTACTTTGCTGCAGAATGCAAGCTTGTGCCCATTTCTATTTGGCAGATTCTTCTGCTAGAACAAACAGCCAGCTGCTGCGAGAGCCCGAGCCTTGAGCTGGCCATGGGTAGCGAGCTCCCGGTCAGTCATGCTACCAGAGACAGGTGTGGTTAGGCCTGCTCTGTGGAAGATTTACAGACCCTTGTGCATTCCCAAGAGCCTTCCCCTCTGGGCCTGGCTTCCCTGCTGCCTGCATGCCTGGCTGCATGGAGATGGCCCCGCTGTACTTAACTGGGTCAGAGCAGACTCCACTGCCCAGCACAACTCCTGGGTTTATTTGGAAACTTGTATAAGCAGAGTATTAACAGGACTTGCCCTTCCTTCTCAGCAATTTTCTACCAAAAAAGCACAATACAGGGAGGGAGGCCTCTCTGATAACAGGGCCTTGTCTTATGGGAGTATCCCAGAGCCTACAGTGGGAATTTGCTCCCTAATGTGTGTTTGGCATCTTTACTCAGTGCATTCTTCTTCGCAGCTCAGGTTTCTGGCTTCTGCTTTCTTAGTTGTTCCCTTTGGTGGCACTGAATTTATCTTCCTTTCAAAGGAGCAAGTTGGTATCATGAGTACCATCTTTTATCCTCAGTCATCAGCCAGAAAGAATGGCTTATGATAGCCCTATGACCAGATGGCACTGGAAGGAAAGGAAATATTCCAAAGATGAGCCCCATCTGAGAGCTGGGGTTTCTCAGGCCACTCAGCGCAGCCACAGGGAACCCTGAGAAGAAAAGCATCCTATTTCATCTACTCTGTGTTCATAAACCCAGCAAACATTTACTGAGTACTAGCTGTGAGCCAAAGTTGATGTTAAAGCAGTGAGACCTTTGATATTTGTATCGGTAAAACTGTATGAAGTAATACTGCTTTCTCATTATGCTTTCATCTGAGGCAGAGGGTGCAGCTTGAGTAAGAAGTCCATGGAGAAGACACCAGCCTTTTCTCCAGCCTGACATCTCATTTCCTCTGTGCTGGTGGACAACAGATGGTCAGGCTGAGTAAAGTCAGAGTGCTGCACTGACCCACAGGAACTGAAATTGCAGATTCCTAGGGCACAGAAAGAAGAGTTGCCCCAGAAGGCTGGCTGGTGACAGTGTAATTTGGGTTGGGCCTCCCCAGAATCAGCAGGCTTCCCTTGAGAAGCCTTCTGTCAACTAACAGCAAAGCAGAAGAAAAGCAAGAGGAGTCATGGGAAGAAAAGCTCTTCATGGAAGTGTGTGGCTCTGTCTGCCTCCTCTCCGCAGCTCTAGCCTCCGTGCTCAGTAGGGCAAAAGCAGAGTGCAGCAAGGCTCGGGGTCCCCTCGGGTGTAACCCATGCACAGCTGGTGTGTGCCAAGCCCACTGCAGCCTCTGGCTTCAAAGCCCTGGGAGGAGAGGAAAAGGGTACAGGAGTGCAAGGGGGACTCTTGACCTGCTGGCAGCACTGTGTGTCTTTGCTGGACTGGTAGTGCCCTGGTTGAGTTTCTGATCCGGCAGTGGGCTATACATTTTTTATAATTCTATTTTATCTTAAAGAGCTATACATTTTTGTCATGCACATCTCTGAACTTATGCTATCATCTTTAATAAAATAAGATTTCAACAAAAAACTTTTTAACAAGATCCTGGCACCATCTATATATAAAAAGAATCACTGTATGGTGGTGCACAGAACCTCAGTTCTGTTCCCTGACTGATAGGTGCTCCTGCTGATGTTTGTTAAGCATATTCTTTGACAGAGATTCCATAATAAATCCTGGCCTGCTGACGCTTGAGGTTTTAGAGGCTGAGCCAGGCTCTATCCAGCAACTCCTGGCTTCCTGTTAAAGGCACCAGAGACCTGGTTGGGATATTTAGACTACACAGGCAGGAGACAGGCAAAGGAAGCACCAGCAGACGCCTGGTAGGTGAGGATCCTAGGAATTGCAGGACAGCGGGAGGATCATCAGGTGTCCCACTCTAGTTCTTCCTGGAGGTACCCTGGGCTGGTTCTAAGAACATTCCTTATTGAAGTTTGCCATTCTTAGTATTCTTTGTCTCTTCATTTCCTATTTATTCTTGCTTTTTGCGTTTAGGGAGATTCACACCTCTGGCTCTGCTTCCTTCACTTTGTTTCACATGTAGTGCCATCAGAGTGTGTTCTGAACATCTGAGTGGTTCCAGCCCACCCCAGTGTCATCTGAAGACTTGGGAGATTGAGCCAACCCTCCCTTCCAGTACATAAGCAAGAGGAGTAGATGTTTGGTTTGGTGCTACACTTAGCAAAGTGTAAAAGCACTAGGAAGCAAGGGTCAGCATAAAAAATATACCTCTGTGTGTGTGTGTGTGTGTGTGTGTGTGTGTGTGTGTGTGTGTGTGTGTTTAGTGCACAGCAGAAAAATCTCATTTAGAACCAAGATGTTCCCTATCAGTAAAAGTACAAAAGCTACAACTCTGATCCTAACATCATACTGGAAACAGCCAGTTGAATCAAGAAAGCCAGCTTCCACCCAGGTGTGGTAGTTCATCCCTGTAAACCCAGGACTCTGGGGGCTGAGGAAGGAGATTGCCAAGGGCAACCTGGACTATATAGTAAGACCTTGCCTCAAAAATCCAGAAAGAAAAACATCTCCTTCAGGAAACTGTCCAAGTGTGATACGAGAATGATGGCAACATCTAGATCAAAGTCTGATTGTGTCACCCTCCCTCCTCCGTGTATCTGATGACTCATTTTATTGTTTAGAGCATGTCTATAGGTGATCCTCTGAGGTACCAGTAATGACAGTGACCAGCGAAGGTTTGGGGATGATCCTTCTTGGCTCAGTTTCAAGGGCATGAGCAGTGGGCCCAAACATCTCTGCCACAAGTGTGCTACATGTTGTATGCAGCTGAGCCCCCTCTCTCCCCAGCCCTGAGGTGTAGGCACACACCGCTCCTGGTGGTGTTCGCTGTAGCTGTTCTCCACTGCATAGTCCTTTGCTGTGGCTAATCTAAGGATTGCTCTTCACAGACAGCGGAAGGTACCCAGTCAACCTCACTCTGTTTGTTCTTGGAATCCATCACTGGGTCCCTTTGTTCTTCTGTTCAAGTAGCACCTTGGTCACAGACAAAAATAATTCCTCTCATTTGTCCTATTTACCAAGGAAGCTATCTTTTCAAAACCAATCCCGTAGTACTAGTGAGGCCTCCATCACAATATTTTTGTAATTTATATTTTAGTATTTTAAGATGAGGTCTCACTATGTACTTTAGGCTAGTCTTAAACTCAGTGTGTAGCCCAGGCTGTCTCAAACCCAGAGTGACCCTCCTGCCTCAGCCTCCCAAGTGCAGGGGTTCTGCATGTGCACCACCATGCCTGGCTTCTGTCACTGTGCAGCTCTCCACCCAAGCCCTAGTGGGTCCCCCAGACGTGGTGCAGCCTCAGCTGGCGCAGGTGCCACGCTTCCTCCCCAGCAGCCTTGCCCGTGGCCTGCATGTGTTCTCTCCAAGTGGCTGCCCTGCCTGCTCTCTGACCCTCCCGCTTCCGGCTGTCTTCTGTGTAGCTCTCTCATGCTCTGGCCCCAGTTTTGGCTGCTCCCTGCTCCTCAGATTTCTGCGGCTGTCCCTTAGTCCCTGTGCTACTTTGATGTAATTCCTCACCCCCCCCCATCCTGATCACCCACTCAAACAGTGGCTCAGGGATCGTGACAGCATTGCCAAGTCTCCTTATTTTTGCAGTAGAAACATAAGATTTAACAACCCATCTGAAATACAATTTTACATTTTGATTGCTTCTGCCCCAGCCATACCAAGGTTACTTTCAATCTACATATATTTGTGGGAACGGGCTTTCTCACAGCAGTTCAATCCAAGCACACCTTATAATATCGGTGATTATGAAATACCATGGACTAATAGAGTCTCTTTTTCCAAGGAGTTCAAGCTGCTTTATAATTCTGCTGACCATAATTTATCTTCATAAGTCTCCTTAGAGACAAGAGGAGAAGCGAGATTAATAATCACTTTTTATAGATGGTGAAATAAAAACTCAGAGAAATTGAGTAACATTTTTCCAGAAATGCTCCATGCTCCCTGAGCTCCCTGATTAGTGCTGCAGATGGATTACCCAAGTGGGGAGCATGGTGAACCTTGGCCTTGTTTTATCAGAGGCCCGTGGGGGGTGAGTCAGAGAGACCAGGGCAAGCAAGGGCTTGTGCTCCAGGGCCTGCATCCCAGGCCACAGTTGCCTCTGCTGTGAACAACTCCACACAGACTCTGCCCACAGGAACACCCACCCGCCCAGTCCTGTCCCCAGACCTGTTCCCAGGTATGTCTCAGACTTCCATGCTGTTAGGAGAAAGAGTTCGCACAGCCCAGAAAAAGTGCTGTCTGCAGTCTGAGCTGCACATTGCAGCCGATGCATGTGGCCAACATTGAAGTGGAATCAAATGAAAGGAAGAAGCGGGTGGTCAATGCAGTTTCTAAAGCAGGTTGTAAGTATATGTCTGTCCGTTAAACAGAGCTTTTCTAATGCTTCAGCATAGAAGTGCTTTTAAAATGAGGAAGGAGAAACTCCAGTGGTGCAGTTGGTTAGCACACGGTACTTCTAAAATGAAGAAGGGGGCTGGGGCATGCAGCTATGGTAGAGAATTGCTTGGTATGCAAGAAGCCTAGAATTCAGTTTCTAGCACCAGAGAGAGAGATGCTTTTTTGATTTGATTGTTGTCACATGGATTTAGATAGATTATAGACAAGTGATTTAATATTTGTTGATTGCTTACACCATGCCAGCTGTGTGCCAAGTGCTTCCTGGGCTGCAATGTTTAATCCCCATTCCACCACCAGGAAGCGGTGCCAGTGCCTCGCTGCTAGGCTCAGATCCACAAGCCCTGGGCTCCTGTCTGGGGTCCATACCTGTTAGAAGCCAGCCCTTGTGGAGTCACATGCTCTGGACTGATCTAGGAATAGCTTGTGCATTATGTGCACTGTCAGGAGAGCTAGTGGAGCTAAATACCAAAGCTTCAATAATTGATGTGTTGAAAATGACAGGGTTTTTTTTCTCTCTCTCTTTACAAAAAAACTCTCTCCCTATAGAAAAGTAGAAATTTTAGTGTCTTATTAGGGGAATGTTGGAACGGAACAAGCCAAGTTCTCTGTCTCTTCATGTCCGTTTAAAGTAATTTCAGTGGGGTTTTGTTGGTGGTGGTGGTTTTTGCCTTGTACTCGATTAAACCAGGGCCTTAAAAGCATGCTTGCCCAGCACTCTGGCACTGTGCTATGCCCCCAGCTAAGGTGTTTTTAATGTCCCACAGTAGTAAGGAGGAGATTCTTCATCATGGTTGCCTGGATGGCACTGTGATAGGGGAAGCAAGGGGCAGCACATGACTGGTGTCATCAGTAGAATGTGAATGCAGTGAGAACCCAAAGCCATAAAACAGAAGGGCTAAGCAGCCTTCTTTCTGTCAGAGGTGGGGTTTCAGAATGACACTGCTAACCTGGGGAAAATTGGTGACAACTGAGGTTTGGCAGAATCTTCCCTTTGAGAAACAAGTCCAAGCACCTTGTGTACACTGGGCACTGGGGATACAGGAGTTGAGACAGCTCGTACTCCTCCTGGGTGGCAGCCGTGCTCCACTGTGCTCCTCAGCCCATGCCTCTATACATTGTAGACACACATTACGCATCGTGCCTTTCCGGTCTAGCTAGAGCGGCCTTGTGCAGCAGCCAGATCTTCTACTCCCAGCACTCATGAACACTTGGTGAACCATGGTTGCATGTTGAATGGGTGCAGCTGGAGCCAGGGTCCATCTGGAATGACAGTTAGTAAGGTGAGCCCCCCTGAAGAACAGATACCATAGCAACCACATAGGCTATCTTGGGTGAGTGGAGCGGGAGGAAGCAGGCTTTGGACTAGACTTGGCCCTTGAACTGGGAGCTCAGAACTTGTAGACTGGTAGCACAATGGACAGGGATCTGCAGGATCACAGAAGAATGACCTTGAGACCACTTCCCCCCAAAGACTCCTGGGAGCCAGGTAGAGAAGTACTCTGTCCTCCAGAGCTCCAAGTCTGGTGTTCAGAATGTACTGATGGAGCAGCACTGTAAGCCTAGCTGGGTATCATAGATGAGTGTGATAACAGCTTTTAAAAGTCTATAGGGAGCCAGGTGAGGCAATGCACTCAGGAGGCTGAGGCCAGAGGATTGCTGCAGGTTTAAGGCCAGCCAGGATCATACAGAAAGTTCAAGGTCAGCCTGAATGACATAGCTAGACACTGTCTCAAAAAACCAACAAAGTCTATAGGAAGTAAACATTGCAGACTTGTATGGATGGGTCAAAATGATAACTACCTTATTTTCTTTCTGGAGAAAAGCAAAACTTTCAGTATCTTATTATAGGAATATTGGGGGGAAATCCTACCCCCTTTGTTGCATGCAAATTTTGTCTGACATGCATGTAGTTTAAAGTGTTTTTTGGCAAGCCTGGTGGTACACATCTATAATCCAAGCACTCAGGAGGCTGAGACAAGAGAATCGCAAGTTTGTAGCCTGAGCTACATAGTGAGTTCAAAGATACTTGGAACTACACAGCAAGACCCTGTCTCAAAAAAAGGGCCAGAGAGATAGCTTGTGGCATAAGTGCCTGCCTCATACTTGGGGAGAAAACTGAAAAGAAAAAAGAAATTTTTTTTTTTTTTTTTTTTTTTTTTTGTGGGACCGGGGTTCAAACTCACGACCTTGCACTTGCCCAGCAGGCACTTGTGCCTCGGAGCTATCTCCCCAGCTCCAAAAAATGGTTTTTTGATGTTCCAAAATAGCAATGAAATTCTATAAAATGGTTCATGGATACCCACAGGTTTTCAATTAATATTTATTAGACCGGTGTGGTGTGAGTGTGCCCCTCACATCTGCATCTCTGTCATTTAGTGCAGCTGGCACAGAGGAAGTGGGCAGCATACATTTAGTGAAGAACAGAGGAAGGAAGAAGGGAAGAAAGAGGTTGCATCGGCAGCGTGTCTTGTGTGTTCAGGGAAAAGATACTTCCTTAGCAACAGCAGAGGGATCGAGGTGGCAGGGAAAGGGCTAGGCCAGGGGCAGGAGCCAGAGGGGCTGCCGCAGAAGCCTGGGTGGAGGCGCACTTAGGGAGGCGCGCGGAGCTGCGCACTGCAGGGTAGAGCTGGGAGACCGGCTGCAGACGTGTGGGGACCACCAAGCAAAAGGCTTCTACTGAACCCCTGCAGTCTTAAGTCCTGACCCTCTGTAGCCTTGTGCCACTTCGAGCCCCGACACTGCTACTGTCTGTTGCTGGAATTACTCTGTTGACCACAAGCGGGTGCCCCTTGTCTGCCCACACAGATGTCCTGGCACACGCAGCCCCTCTGAACCCCACATCTCTGTCCCAGTCCCTAAGCTTTGGTTCCGCTCTTTGCCCATGCTGCCCTACGACTTCTCGACTGAGTCACATGTTTCAGTACTTTCTTACACCTAATCAAGGCTTATTCAGTGAACAAATATGTGTTGATTGAGTGGCTACTAAATGTCAGGCACTGTGCTGCCCTCATGGGCTTGGTAGGGGGAGACAGACTGTGGGCAGGTTATTGGGGAAGTGCTGTGAAGTGACATTTATGGCACTGTAGATGGAGACTAACTGGTGTCAGGGGAGGCCGTCTGCGGTAATGACAATTAAGCTCAGATAGGAAGGATGAGAAGGAGGCAGCCCTTCAAAGGCCGTGAGGCGCATGTGAGTAGAAGGAACGTGGGTTACATGGAGACACGGGGCTGGAAGCACTTAGGGTGCCCCAAAGTCAGAAAAAACAAATCCAGGGACAGGGGCCTGTCAAGCTGGAAGAGTGGTCTGAAGCTGGGCAGGGTCCCAGGCCACACCTCCTAAGTGCAATGGGGAGGCTCCCCAGGGGTGAGCAAGTAGCTGCTGTGGGGGAGGCGCAGTTGGAGGAGAGAAGGAGCAGATAGGAAGCTCTAGGGAGACCTGGTGGCCAGCGCCAGCCCAGTCATCCCGGAGTCGGGCCTGCCTCACTCCAGCACTGGAGGGTGGCTTCGTCTCAGCCAACTGCACCTGCACCAGTCCTGTTCCCAGTACAAGGTCATATTCTGAGGTCCCAGGATTCCGACTTCAGCACATCTTTTTGGGGGAACACAACCTGTGACAATTACCTAAGGCGAGGATGGAAACAGAGACAAGCAGAAGGCAGGGACTTTGGCAGCGTGTGGCATTGGATGGTGAAGGCCAAGCCAGGAAAGGGAGCGACAGCTAAAGCAGAGAGGCAGCAGGACACACAGTTCCACCTGGAAAGCCAGGACCAAGCCTGGCAGAACAGGAGGGTGTGGCCAGCATGGGGATCGCAGAGGTCAGGAGGTGACCTCAGGTGTGAGCAGCAGGCCACACGAGTCTGGCTGAGTGCAGCGCTGGGTGGCTCAGTGTGGGAGTCGTGCTCAAGGAGGTCAAGAGGACAGCGTGGTGACGAGGAATGGGTAGCCTGGGGCAGCAGAGATGAGGGCGGAGATGGGGCTTGGGTTCATTTTTATTTGTTCTTGGGGTCTGCTTTTTTTTCTAAAGTGGGAGCTGCTGGAGTGTGCTGTGTGCTTGTGTTAGCTACTTTTCTCAAGTCCAGATATTTGTTTTATGCACATTTTGTGTTTAATTTTAGTCACTCCCTGCATTAGTGTCACTTTGCCAGCTTGGGAAGCCCTTTGTGGATAGGATGTACTTCTGTTTCAGAGCAAGAAAAATACTCTGCTATGCACACATCCCAGGTTACGATGAACTCCATTTTATTAATGAAGTAAGAGCAGTTTCAAGTGTGATGTCCAACACTAAAAGCTGTATCTGATGTTCCTTGCCAAAAAATATCACTGAAACGCTCATGTGACAGTTTAAATTGTTGGGTTCTGTTGTACACAGCACAAGGGGATCAAAACTGGAAAGCGAGGCGTCCGCGGCTTAGAAGCCACCTACTTGGGGTTTGTGAGATCTGACTGGTTAGGTGGATAAGGGGCTGGGGAGATAGCTCAGTAGAATAAGTGCTTGCCTGGCAAGCACAAAGTCCTGAGTTCAATCCTTGGTACCACCACAATAAATAAACAAAATGAAGTGGTTAGGTGGATAAGAAAACACGTCCCAGGTTACCACAGCCGCCCCTTCCGAAGACTAGCCTGGAGGTTAGAGTGTCAAACATCCTAAATTCAGAACTGCATCGCAGCCTCCAGAGGCAGCCAGGCCCAGCACCCCTCACCGAGCTGACTCCACACTCTAGCAGGAGAGGGTGGGAAGAAAACAGGTAACAGGTTCTGATGCCATTGTATCCTCTGTAATGACATTCCTTTCCTAAGGGATGTGGATGTTTTATTATTGTTCCGTTTTATTCATAACCATTAACTTAACTCTGCAATCCAGGTACATTTGGAAGGGAACAAGGAAAACATGGAACCCAAAGAACAGCGATAAGAGCAGAGATGATGGGGCGTTTTGCGCAGGTAGGGCGCAGGGTGCTCTCCTGAGCTAGAGGAGTGGTCTGGTCTGGCGGTGGCCATACACTCAAGTCACGTGCATTAGAGCTGTCCACAGTCGGTGATGGTGGTCTTCAAGACCTGTTTGTGTTTGGGCCAGCATTTGCCACAGACGAGATGCCTTGTGGCACGTGAAGTCACCACCCTAGCACATAAATCCTGGAATCTTTCTGTGAAAGCAGGAACCCTTATAACTAAATCCTTTCCCTACCGTGCTCAGAGCACGAAACTTTTCTGCTGTTTTTGGAACTTCATCCTCATAGACACGTGGCCCAAGGGCTCACTGTCACCAGCAATATCAAAGAACACAGTGGTGTTCACTGTGGCTGGCAACAAACAGCTAAGAGGAAGGATAGCGGTGTCTGCAAAGCAGGGATGTGGATTTTTAAATAGAGTCCATCCCTAGAGACTGCTAGAACCAATCTAATGCTAACCTCATTGCATACATGCTAAGATGAGGAAACCTGGGAGCCCTGGCATGGCACCCTTGGAGGCCCAGGCGGGCGGCCCAGGCAGGTGGTGAGAGGGAAGCCTCAGGATCCAGAGGGTGCAGCGGGAGAGTCAGAGGTGCAAGCAGCCTCCAGGGCCCTCAGGCAGCTGCATTATAGGACACAGACACCCAGAGAGGGTGTGGCCCAAGAGAGCTCTGCCAGCGGCCCGGCAGAGGGGCAAGGATGATGCGAGATCCTAGAAAGAACACTGAGGAGCCACGCTCCCTGCCGCCAGCACAGCTCACTTCTGTGTTCAGCAGCATCCTATCACTGTAGTGAAATACATAAAGTCAGGTATTTTATTTTTAAGCTGCTGACTGAAAAGCATTATTTTGGCTGATAGTTTTTTGGAAGACCTAGTCCCTGATCCATTTGCCCTGTTATTTTGAGCCCATAGCAAGAGGCACATCATGATGGGAACCCAAGGCCCAGCAAAACCCCTTCCATCATGAGCCAGGAGCAAAAAGAAAGCAGCAGGGGCTGGGCACCCATGGTTACCTGCGGAGGTGTACAGTAAGCCCCACCTCCTGGTAGCAGCCCGGGCAACCAGGCCTTCACCAAGGGTACCTTGGAGGACTTTCAGCATCCAGACCACAGTGCTGCCCTGATGCCCTGGCAGCCACTGTGGCCCCCAGAAGCACTGGGCCAGCTCTGTTGTCCATCTGAAAAATCAAAACTTGGGAATAAGACATTGGGGGGTGTGGGTTATTTGTGTGGATTTTTTTTTCCTTTAATGTTATTTATTTATTTCTATGTATTTAGTACAGGGTCTCACTACACAAATCAGACTCATAGTGATCCTTCCTGTTTCTCAGCCTCTCAAGTGCTGGGATTACAGGCGCACGCCAGCACTCCCAATCAATCACAGCGTGCCTTGGGGGTCGGGCCAGCACGGCAGGCTGGGGATGAAATCCCTAACCCCTCAGCCCCTGTGTCTGCCTAAGCAGGCTCTTCAATCCACTGAGCTATCTGGCCAGCCCTCCTTTAGTGGTATTTATAGATTTAAAAAATAAATAAATAAACTGGCATTAAGAGCAGACTTAAGCAGTGAGGTAGAGGCTGCTTTTGAGCAGAGAGAATTCAGTTGGAAGATCCAGGCCATTTTAATGTGGCCCTTCCTCTCCTCACACCAGCTGGGTGCAGGACGCCCTGGGTGGAGACCGCCTCTGGGCACAGCATCGTCATAGAAAGTGAAAGTTGGGTTAGCACAGATAGGTGTTAACACAGTGCGTCAGGCCAGTTTGAAAAAATGTACATGTTGTTCACATCTCGAACTGTGAGGGTGGTTTTCTCCTAAATGCGTACACATTTAGTCATACAAGTACTTAGAAGAGGGGGTGGGCTCTGTGGCCTCCATTGTTGATTGCCAGCTACATGTGTAGGCTTCTCCTTGAGTTTAGGTGGTTTCCTTTGGAGTGTTTACCGTGCCACCTTGCCCTGCATGTGAAGGGACATTCCTCCTGTGGTCAGCTTTGGAATGTTTGTAGAGCTTGTAGTGGAATTCTAGTTGATTCCCAGGATTTATTCATAAATAGGATTCTAATTATAACATTAGCAGACCTATGGAGAGATTGTTTTTTTCTTCTGGTGGTACCAGGGATCAAACTCAGGACCTTGAGCTTACCAAGCAAGCACTTATTCCACTAAGTTATCTCCCCAGCCCCGAGATTTTTTTTGAAGCTAATGAAAATGGTGTTTCCTTGGGAAAGTGTGATAGAAATTCTTAAGAAAAGAATCATTGGCATAAATGAAAATTGGATTTGATCCCATTATTTTGGCTGAGGGCAGTTTGTTTTACATGCTTTTGAAAGCTGAATATTGGTGTTTCAGAATTCCTTTGTAAAAACCAAGTATTCCCTAAGGATTCCAGATCTTGCACTAGAAAAGCTACTCTCCACTACTGCTAAAGCACTGTCACCTCATCTGGCTAGAGGGTGATGGTGATGAAGCCTATAGATGTGGCTCACTGTAGGTCTGTTCCACAGCCACTCACCTAGCATTCTGCCTCAAGCTAACCGCACGGCCTTCTCTCACAGAGGACCAAGCCAGAGTCATCGCCTGAGGGCCACAGGCCTCCCCACTCCCTGGGTCCAGAGCTTTACCACATGGCCTCTGGGTGGACGTGGAACGTCCAACCCACTGCACTGTGAGAGCCAAGGTGGAGCAGTACCCAGGCTGGAAAGACAGAACTGTGCAAAACCAGTTGCCTGCACTGTCACCCTGCTAATGGTCCCTTCTGCTCTTCTTCTCCAGGGCGCCCGAGATCATCCTGGGTTTACCGTTTTGTGAGGCAATTGATATGTGGTCCCTGGGCTGCGTCATTGCAGAGCTGTTCCTGGGCTGGCCATTATATCCAGGAGCTTCAGAGTACGATCAGGTGGGTCTAGATGATGTGAGGATTTGCGGCAAGACCTTGTTCTGCCTGGAAAATACCCTGGATGAGCGTTGCATTTAGAGCCTGGGCTGTGCATGCTGTTACTGCCTGTGATTGTTCCCCAAACCTTGTGTTGCTTTTCTTCCTTTTTTTTTTTTTTTCTTTTACTTCTTTCTTCCCCATAAATCTCTTTCCATTTTTCTCAAAGCCACTAGAGCCATGAGAATGCCATGTGCACAATGACAGGAAAAGCTCTGACCTCCTTCTTGTCTCTTTTTGCAGATCCGGTATATTTCACAAACACAGGGTTTGCCGGCTGAATATTTATTAAGTGCAGGGACAAAGACAACCAGGTTTTTCAACCGTGACACAGACTCGCCGTATCCTTTGTGGAGGCTGAAGGTAGGCGGGTGTCCTCCCTTCCTGCCTTGCCAGCAGCGCAGCACTCGGGCAAGAGGGGCACAGCCCATCAGTGGAGTGCTCAACTTCAGTGGGCTGACCCTGGACCTCACTTTGATGAGGTCAACAAAAAGCTGTGCTCTTGGCCACAATTCCCTGAGGAGCTCAGGTCCCATTCACACTGCCGCAGTCCCCGCATTGAAGCCCATGAGCCTCGATGGCCAACCTGTGTAGGGAAGGAAGTAAACACATCTTGCCCTTGAAGAACTCGCAGTCCAGGCACAGACAGGACCCTGGCCCACCCTATGTAGTGCCCTCTTCCCAGGAGGAAAGGTTGTGGGCACCAGTCACAGGGTTCACTCACCCCGACCTGGGTCTGTGGACCAGGGAGGAATGTCATGCTGGTTCAGGGGGCTGAAGCGGACTCCCCAGGACAAAAGCGAGGGTGTGTTCTCCAACCCAGAGACAACCTGGGCATCTCAGCATCACAGACCTGGTGAGGCAGCTACGAAGAATCAGGACTTGACCACATCTTGGTGGAGAAATGGTATCCCCTGCAGCCCACCGAATAACCTCCAGTGGTTGTACCTCAGCAGAAACATAGTTTGCTTTCACTTTGATCTGTGCCTAGTAATTAAAATAGATGTATGTTTCTAAGAAGGAAAAAATAATGAAAATCCTAAGCGTGCTTTTATTCATCGGAGTGTTTTTTCTTTTGCAGGAGGGTGGGTGGGTATTTTGTTGGCAGAAACCTCAGCCAAATTTTATTGTCTTTAAGTTTAAAGACAGCTGTGGGAAGAAGTCATAATAGACTGAGAAAAGAGGTTTGAGAGCTCAGCGGACATCTTGGCCATGGCTGGGAGAGCTGGTGTCTGGTACCTGCCAGGGTGACACCAAGGTCCATTGCCAGCATCCTTGAGTAGGGAGGGAAGGCCAGACAGCGGCAAGGCTCACTCCTGTGTCTTCCCGAGCACCTTGAGCCATGTGTCCAGTGTCCCCAGGAGTTAAGCTGCTCACATGTGTTGTCCTTGAGTGAGATTTTTGAGACTTAACTACCTATGATCCATGGACAAATCTAGAGGCCCACTGGAATTGGAAACAGCAGTTTTGCAGTCAGTGAGGACAATGAATGTCTGCTGGGCCAGGTGGAGAGGCGGCAGAAAGCACAGGCAGGTGAGGTAGGTTAAGGCCACTTGTCACCCAAGTGACCTTGATGAGTTTCCTAAGCTCTCTGCTTTCCTACCTAGCAAATGGCTATAGCAATCATCCTCCTTAAGGGGATCATGAAGAGGCATTAATGAGTTAGTGTGCTTTGAAATGGTGTTGTGCACGCATGTGCAGAGATGTTCAGTTGAATTTTTTTAAAAAAATACGTATTTAGGACAGGGTCTGCAGAGTCTCACTACACAGACTGTAGTGAGACTTGTAGTGATTCTCTTTAGTTAGAGGGTCTACGAGGTCTCACTGCATAGATTGAACTCAGTGATCCTCTCGTTTTCAGCCTCCGAAGCACTGGGATTACAGGCACATGCCATCATAGCCAGTCTCAGTCACCATCTCAGCATGCCCTGGAGACAGGGCTGGCACACCCTGAGGTCGGAGGATTGGCCCTCAACTGCTGTGTCTGCCTAAGCAGGCATTTTAGTACACTGAGCTATCTATCCAGCAGTTCAATTATTTTTTAGGGGAGGTTTATTTTTGGTTTTGGTGCTAATGACTGAACCCAGGGCTTCCAGCTCACTAGGTAAGCATTCTACCACTAGGCCAAATCCCCAGCCCCCACAGGACTATTTAGAAGGGCTCACTGAATAAAATTTTAAAGCTGCCACATTTTTCCATAATGGATTCTTACCCTACACTTAGGGAAGGCTTCAAAGTGACCAGGGATGTGGCATCTTGTACTCATCTTAAAATCTTCTGTTAGTGAAGGCTGTTCAGTGCAGGCCATGAATGTAGGTGCTTACAGAAGGAAGCAGGATGTGTTAGTGTAGAACACCAGAGGAATCAGTGTGAAGGTCACTTTAAGAATCAAAGTCTATGAGGTGAGAAAGAACCTTGATGAGCAGCAGATCTCTTGGGTTGGAGTCAGTGACCCAGAGCTAAGTCATGTTACCAATCAGCTTTTGCCTCTCTTGGTAGACACCAGATGACCATGAAGCAGAGACGGGGATTAAGTCAAAAGAAGCAAGGAAGTACATTTTCAACTGTTTAGATGATATGGCCCAGGTAAGTGCCACGGGTAAGCGTGCAGTGTAAGCCCTTGCAAACCCCAGTGCCACAAGACTGTGCAAGTGTGACAAAGGGGAGCAGATAGGAATCCCTTCGCCCAGCTGTAGCTGTTGGCTTGGAGCTTGCACAGTTCCGTGCTAGCCTCAGTGAGAACGAACTGTGGGGCGTCATTAAAAACCTTATACCAACACCTTAAAACTAGCCTTGTTTTACTAGTTTCCATTTGTAAAACAGTACTGGCCAGCTTTGCTGATGCTTTCAGGGGAGAATTCTAGCCCATTGATATATTTGAGTTTAATGCTGTCTTCATTTCCTAGGGCTGTAGTAGGGTACAGCAAACTGGCTGGCTTGAGACAACAGGATTAATTCTGGGTGCTGCAGTGTACAGTGAAGGCTTCTGCAGGCCCCGGACCATCCCACCTCTGCCGCCTTCTGGCGACCCTTGTCTATCCTCAGCATTGCTTTGCCTCAGTGTTCAGATCTCCTCTCTTAAAAAGCCACTAATCATTGGGTCTAAGGCCCTCCCTAATCCCATACAACCACAATTTATTATTTTTACACAGACCAGATTTCCAAGTAGGTCATGCTCACAGCAACCAGGAATCAGGACTTAGCCACATCTTGATGAGGAGAGGTTTCAAACCCCCACAGTCCATCTTTATTACTCTAGTAAGGAACACAGCCTCTCACTTTTGTGCTCCAGAGAAAATTCTAGAACTTTAGCTACTTTTAGTGTAAAGAGTAATCTAAAATCAGAACAACCAGAAGTACATTTTTCTTTAAAGCAATGAGAAATAAATCTGTAGCCTAATAAACACTTGGCCCAGCTCTTCCTGGAGATGAGTGTAACCAAAACTCCTGATTCCGAGGAGAGCACACTTGTCAGTTGGTTAGTAGCTTAGACTGTCTGGGAAAACTGAAATTGCTTTCCAGGGCATGCCTTGGAAAAAAGGTGCAAAACACCACAAAACAAGCCTTTTAAGGCCATCGTTGTATAGCCTTGCTCTTAAAAATCCCATGTTCAGATACCCTGCCTGCTTTGGCCAGAGGTGAACACAGCACACAAAGGACTGCAGTAATTCTGGCCTCGCTCCGGGAGCCAGGAGCGGGTGACCAACTGTGGATAGGGGGAGAGGTTGTGCAGGCCCCTCCATTTCCCTCAGAGGTTATGCAAACCTCTTATGCATCTTTTCTCTGCTGCCTCAGTGTGAATTTTTTTTAATTGTAGTAGAACACATTGCATAAAGTTTGCCATCCTCACCTTTTTAACATGTACGGTAGAATTAGGTATGTGCTTAATGTCATGTCTCCACAGCGCTTTTCATCTTGGAGTTGTTCTTAAAGAGGTGTGAGGGGAGTGCCACAGCAATAGCCCTCTCCCCTGCCCCTGCTCCTTCCAGGCGCCCTGCCTCCTCTGCCCATCCTGTGGGCACCAGCAGCACGAGGGTGATGCCCTCTGCAGGGGCAGAACACAGCATCCTGTGACATAGGCGGGGGGCTTCAGAGATGAGGAGAAGATACAGGGCTAAGGATAAAGGAGCTGGGAGAGGTGCGGTGGCTGGAGCCCTTGTCACCAGTCCTGCTTGCTTCCAGGTGAACATGACAGCAGATTTGGAAGGGAGTGACATGCTGGTGGAGAAGGCAGACCGGCGGGAATTCATCGACCTGTTGAAGAAGATGCTGACCATAGATGCTGATAAGAGAATCACTCCGATCGAAACCCTGAACCACCCCTTTGTCACCATGACACACTTGCTTGATTTTCCGCACAGTACACAGTAGGTGCCCTGCTCAACCCTTTATGCCAGGGGCAGACTTTTTCTTTAAAGTGTAGATATTAGGCTTTTTGCCACCTGATTTCTATTGCAACTACCTAGTGCTGTAGGTAGCAGAAAGACATTAGACAGGCAGTGCATAAATGAAGTCTGAGGCTGAATTCCAGTAAAATGTTCATAAAAACACACAGGAGCTGGGTTAGAATTCTGGGCTACAGTTTGCTCTATACCAAAAGGATGGGAAGAGGGCCATGGGAGAGCCTGGGCTCTGGTTTCTGGCCATGAAGAGGGGAACACCCAGTCGCCCCAAATAGCCGTGTCCTAGAGCAAAGCTAATTTCAGCAGCAAAGGTTACTGTCACTTGGTGGAGTAGGAAGACCCTAAGGAACTGAACTGTGAAGGGTGAGAAGAGGATGGGTATGAGTGGGCAGGATCCGTGAGGACCTCCAGTGTAGGCAGGACCACATGTCATACTGGGGGGCAGTTGGAGAGACTGTGGCCACAGGAGTGAGCCAGAGCCAAGCCCTGAATCATGCGGATGGGGTCTGTATCCAGACAGTGGTGGGAATCGTGAAGCACTGGCAAGCGGGGAATGGCCGGCCAGCTGTGCTGTCCACAGCTGCTGCTGCACAAGTGGTCCGGAAAGACATTCGCCACATCTCTCGGCTCCAGTTTGGTGGTGAGTTAGTGACAGGTGTTGCAGCGCAGGGACAGAAGCACAAGCCCGTTTAGCAAGTGGGAAGGTCAGGTGAAAGGTACTTAAACAGACAGTAAGCTTTCAAGCAATGAGGCTGTGAAAAGAAAGGGAAAAACAGGGGTGACTGGGAGATGGATGGCAGAAAATTATTCTTTCCATTTTAACTTTTTTTAAAAAAACCTTTTATTTATTTACTTACTTATTTATTTATTTATTTATTTATTTATTTGGTACAGGGTCTCGCTATGTAGCTCAGACTCATAGCATAGCGATTCTCCTGTCTCAGCCTCCCCAGGGCTGGGATTACATGTGTATGTCACCACACCCAGTTTCAGTGGCCGGCACGACGCACCTGGTGTTCCCCTGGGGCAACACGTCATGCAGATTGAACTGAGTCCTTGCGCTTGCCAGGCATGCGCTTAAACTGCCGAGCTATCGCCCTAGTCCCTTTTTAAAATGTATTTTCCTGATATACGTAATGATAACATTCATCATAGGAAATTTGTACCTGTGCATGGTGTATGTTGCTTCTTTTCCCCCCATTCCCTTCTCATCAACCCCTTTCCCTTTTTTTTTTTTTTTTTTTTTTTTTTTTTTTTTTTTTTTTTTTTTTTTTTTTT
>PVJA010011171.1:0-55415 GCA_004027025.1 Myocastor coypus | reverse complement strand
TTTTTTTTTTTTTTTTGTGGGACCAGGGTTCGAACTCACGACCTTGCACTTGCCCAGCAGGCACTTGTGCCTCGGAGCTATCTCCCCAGCCCCAATCCTTCATGTTTTAATCCTTCATGTTTTAATGGTTCAGAATTCCATTTATGTAAATTATTGACACAACAAAAAATTTGTGCAATAAATGACAAAATGCAAAATCAAAAAAGCAAAAATGGTTGTAAGATCAATAACAGCGATGATAGTTTATCTATTGAGCAATCTGTGCCACATCTTATACTTTTTTTGTGACATGATAAAAGAAAAAATCACATTTCTTCCTTATAACAAATCCTTGAGCTCTGTTCTATCACATTATACTTGAGCTAGAGTTGGCTCATATTATAAAAAATTAAGTATATTTTCATTTGTATGCATGATTGAAGTGTTCAGTGCTCCTACACTGGGAAAAGTGGTATATCTGCAATGTAAATGTGTTTAACTTATATTCTGGTTTTCTATCCGTTGCAAACTCATAAATTTCTGGGGTAGATTTATCCATTTCTGTTGACATTTTAAGGTTGTATGGAGAAAATATCAAGAATTTACATTTTCATGCTTGTTTTAGTCATTTTCTATGTAGAAAGTTATACATAATTTAGGAAATTCACTTGTCTTTGTTTCAGTAATACAACTGTGAAAACTGTGGTGGATCCTCTTCAAGGGTGTATACTGATTGGCCTTGACAGTTTTATGTGTAGAGCTTTTAATCTTCCAGGGATAAAAAGGTGAAACATTAAATGTTAACTTCTTATTCATGTTTGCTAGAGGTCCTGCTGTTTGATAAAATTCATTTTTCCATACATTTCTCTATTTGTGGATGCACGGATCAAAAGAAAAACGACCTACAGATACCATTATAGTGATGATATGATAGTTCTTAAATAATGTTAGAGCTCTCACTAGCTTTCCCCACTCATCCTCTTATCATCATTAACATCAGGTAAGCATTTCCTTGTATGCATGACAGCAGACGCTCCAACAGGTTCGAGAAAACTAGACTGAGACTAAAGAATGTTCAATCCATTCTAAATCTCTTCTCTCTTTCTGTGACATTGTTTTTCCTCAGTATACCATTTTAAGACCATGGATGTGAAAATTATTTCCATTTCTAAAAATGTTAATGTAAATTCAGAAAATCTGTATCATCTTTACATTAAAGACATACCCCTATAGCTGATCTTCTAGGTGTTATTTTATTCCCTAGCTACATTTAAAATGATGGACTTACAAGGATCAGGTTGTGATTTGATTGGATTCCTGGTCATACTTTCTTGTATCTCCCCTCAAATACGGTTTGACTTACTATTAGTTTTCCAAGGAGAGCATTAAATTGAAGATGACATTGTCCGGGACAGTTTTCTCTTGCTGAAGAGGGACTACATGGACAAGGATGGAAGGGCAGATCTATAAAACAAAATGGAATTTTCATCTGGGTTAATATCCCTTGTGCTGAAAGAGAAAGGAGTTGCATTGAGCGAGAATTGGAGGACACCTCCCCAAAGGCCTGGAGAGAAATGGAAAACATCTTTCCATTCACACTTGTATTTGGGATTGGTTGGCATAGAATAATGAGACCAGTGAGAAAGATGTGTTTGGAATGTGGTCCCTGCTGTGTCCTTGAATTTCACATTCAATTCTCTTTCACACAGGCTCCCATAAGAGACTATTTCCATACGATTCCCCTTTATGCTAAACTTGAATAGCCAAATATGACTATTTGAAGTCTGATCTTCAAATATAAAAGCCCAACCTGGAATTTCAAACACAATTGTGTAATAATCTTTGTGCCGAAAAGAATGCAGCAAAATTCAGATGAACTGAAACACCTGCCTTACAGAGCCCCTGCGGAGGAGAAGATACACACAGGCGGGCCATTCAACAAATTTAACAAGACCTAATGAGCCTTGAAACTGTAATTTAATTCTTAATTTCTGTGAAGTAAATTTAGTGATGACTGATAAGGATCATCATCACCCGCACTTACAGAGTCATTAGCAGGAAAGTGGGAACACCTGTCCTTTTATGTAAGGCTCTGAGTTCCCTTGAGCTGAGCTTCAAGCGGCTGTCCTTTGAACCGGAGAAGCATGGGAGATGCGCGGTTTCAATTATTTTAAAAGCAAAATCCTATCCTACCAACCAAGGAGATCATTAAGATCAAGTCTTAGTAGGTTATCTTAGTGGCAGAATGTGCAAATAGTTGTAACATCAGGATTAACGAATGCTTCATAATTTTGTTAATACAAATGAGTAGATACATGGTTTATATAGTCTGGCATGATAATAGGATGCCTGAAATGGTTATAAGTAAGGGTATCTTTACTATGTATAGTTGGGTTCCAGGATGGGCTCATTTTCTCACTGAATGAAACTTTCCTTGTTGCTATGACTTATATGATTACTTTGCTCTTAGAGTTTTCCTATTTGTTGTTTTAAGATATTGGTCATATTCATAATTCATTAAGAGTATGAATGAAAAATTACAGTAAAAGCAAAATATACTAATATTAAAATTTAATACTTCATAAAGTGCCAGAACAATGTTACAATATCCATTTCTGTTCCTAGTCATTTTAACATAATGACTTCTTCCCATTGAGATGCTTCACAAATCTTAGTAGGTAAAATAAAATATTTGGGGCTGGCCAGATAGCTCAGTTGACTGAAGCACCTGCTTAGGCAGGCTCAGAGACTGGGGTTTGATACTCAGTGTGCACTGCTGGTGCCGCCCCAGGGCACACTGAAATGCACTGGAGACTGGATATGGTAGCATACTCCTGTAATCTCAGAGCTTCGGGAGGCTGAAAACAGGAGGATCACTATGAGCCCCATCTGTGTAGTGAGACTGTATAGACCCTGTACTAAATACACAGAATAAAATAAAATAAAATAAAATAAAATAAAATTTTATGTCCTTTTCTCTCTCATACTCCTATGGAGATGAATTCATGCAAAGTAAGTATAAAACCCTAATGAAAACAGCTCAATTAATCAGTTACACAATTTCAATAGTCAATTACAGTCAATGTGGATTATCGAAAATGACAGAGCCCCCAATACCAAGTCTTCTTTCTGATTTGATTCAGGGGAGTGATATCAGTAATATAGTAAATGCTAGGGACAAATACAGATAGTTTTCAAATTTTAAGTTCCCCATGAGTCAGTCTCTACTTAGGTAAATATTTTCCTGAATTCTGTGTTTCTTAGGAGAGTATAATAAAATAAAATAAAAATTCATTTACTTTCTAAATGGCCAGAGTTATGTGGATTTGTTATTGTTATTCACGTAGTCGTGTTTTGTTCATTAGGCAGAGTAAGTGCATGGTGTTTGCTATGGCCTAGGCAGAAGGATATGCAGAAGGTGAGGAGAAATTATTGGGGGGTGTTTCTTTTGCACATTCTGAATAACGATCCAGAGAAAACAATGATTTGTATTTTTTTTATTTTTGGTGGTCTTTGTGTTTGCAGAATATATGATAGTGAGTATATTAGAATTACAATTAAAATAATGGTGATATTTACTGTTTTATTATAAAATCCAATTAAAATGTAGAAGAAAGCAATGGATTAATAAATAGCTATGTGAGGAAGGAAGGCTTCTACACCTGTCAAATTGAGGTCCAAGGACAGCATGACCATGGAAACAAGATTAGAAGAGGGTATGAAAGGACGATGTGAAGAACGGGTTTACAGAGTTACTCTCTGGGTTTGCAGACAGGATGAGACAGACCAAGTGTCCTGTCAAATGTGAGCATGTAAAGAGCTTCAAGCCAGTGTGTATGTTGGTGTTCTGCTCTGGCTTAAGCATGTTTTAATTTACTATCTGAACCTTTAAGAAGCTTTGGTCCCCAAACACATGTTGGTGATATTAATATGCTAAAAACAGTTCAACTCTAGTGTTTGGAGCTGGGGCCTTTTGGAATTGAGTTGGATCCACCAAAGCCATTCCAAAGGAGCACTGTTGACCAAATACTGGTGCTTTTACAAGTAGCTGAGGGACATATTTAGGGGAACGTTCTCTCCACCCCTGGCTTCCTGATGTTCTGCATTGACTCTGGGTTGTAAGGCACGACCTTTTCCACAAAAGGCCCCAGACCTGTTTGGTTTCTTGATGATGTGAATTTCCCTCAGACATTTTAACAGAGCAGAAAATAACCCTAATCTGTGTAGATACTAGCTGAAATGCAGAGTTCCATTCAAAATCATCTGAACCCCTATTTCACTGGGAAACTGTTTCATGCATTTTACCTAACTTGAGTCTGAAAATCATATTAAAATGTATGGAATTAAATTTACATAGAGCCATTAACATTACTTAAGGAAAAATTCCTTATTCTTTAGTTAAGAGCTATTTTATAAGAATTTTATTGTCACCAGGAATTGAATAGCAATGAATGAATTAATTTGTTTATATATATGATACTATAGGATACAAACCCAGAGTCCCTCTACCACTGAGCTACCATCCTCCAGACTATTTATTTGTTTATTTTTGAATGTTGAGACCAAGTCTTGCTTGGGTATCAGAGTGCTCTAACATGTGAGATCCTCTTGTCCCATCTTCCCAAGAGGCTGGGACTACATTTGCATGTTACCACGCCCATCTGTCTTATTTATTTTTCTGAAGACTAGATTTTAGATGATGAAGGTAATTGAACCAGACTTGATTTGGGGGCACTGGGATCCTTGATCAATGACAATTTTCCTACAGAAAGATGTGACAGTATCCCCCACATTCTTCTAAAGGCACTATAATGGCCTTGACATTTGAGATATGATTTACCTGAAGTGACCTTTTTGAGTAGCATGAGACAGGAATCAGCTCCATCCTTATTTCCCAGCAGAGTTGTAGATTTGTTTTACCACTGTCACCATCGAATGAAGTCTTTCTTTCTCCTGAACTGTTCTGTTAGTATCTAAGTACTTTTATATTTGTGAGCTTTTTAGCCTGTTTGGTTTTCTTTTATTCTTATGCCAATATCAGACTCTTGATTAGTATAGCTTTTCAGTAAGTTTTGCAGTCAGGTTTTATGAGCCTTCACAATTCACGCTTTGCAAAAGTTCTTCTGGCTGTTGAATTTCCTCTGCATACAATATACACTGTAGTTCTGATGTCTGGTTTTCTTTTTTCATCATTTAATGATTTATTTATCTATTTGGTACAAGGCCTTGCTCTACAGCTTGGATTAACTTGTAGTGATCCTCCTGTCTCAGCCTCCCCAGAGCTGGGATTATAGATGTGAGCCACCATGCCTGGTCTAGGTGGCTGGCTTAGTGCATGGCCCACATGCCATACAGTACCAGGGATTGAACTCTGGTCCTTGTGCTTCCCAGGCAGGCTCTTAGATGGCTGAGGTGTAACTCCAGCCTTTGATATTTGATCTCTGCCAAAATTCTTTTATTGATCTTTCTCTCAGAGTATATCTAATCTATACTTAAATGAGATGATTTTGTGTCTTAATACAGAGTCCTGCAGTTTAAAGATGCAGTGTTTCTCTTTGGTGATTTAAACTTCTACTGTCTCTTTAACAATGTTTGTGATTTTTTTATACTGATGTCAGATGCACTTTGTAAACTTTGTACCTATGTATTTTGTTGATGTGGAGCTATCATACAAGCCAGTGTTTTTTATTTCAGTTTTCAATCATCTTTGCTAACATACTGACTTTTTATACTGCAAACTTTTTAAATTCATTGATTACCTCTGGATACTTTTTTGGTTAGTGGGAATTTTCCACATATAGCATTATATTTTGTGTGAATAGGCAATTATGTAGCTTCCTTTAACATTTGTTTCTTTAGTGATTCTGCCACATTAACAATGGGATCCAATAGTTTATGGCACAGAAGGATTTAAAATAGGTATCTTTTATTTTGTTTGATCTTTGTAGAAAAGTATTCTGACTTTCACATGA
Organism: Myocastor coypus; assembly: GCA_004027025.1. Classification (NCBI taxonomy): domain Eukaryota; kingdom Metazoa; phylum Chordata; class Mammalia; order Rodentia; family Myocastoridae; genus Myocastor; species Myocastor coypus. Next base: position 49,464 of record PVJA010011171.1, on the reverse strand, counting down.
GGTCCAAGGTTAGCAGTGGGTTGTTTCCAGGAGAACTTTCTATTCCCAGTTTGTGAAGGCTGTTTATCAAGAGTGGATTTCTTTAGCTATTGATGCTCATAACACTTTTAGGTATGCCATGAATTCACAATTTATGCTTTTCTCTTTGCTTTAGGAAGCTGTTACCATTAATAGACTGTGAAAAAGATCTTTTGCATTTATGGCTATTATAGATGTATCTAGAGATGTTAATATATTTGAGTAGATGCAAGTTTTTCTGTAGTACAGTATTAACATATCTAGCAATTGCTTTAAATTTGATCTGGCAACAAACTTACATTCTTTATTTAAAACATTCATTCCTTTTTCATTGTGAAACTAGTTTTTCCCTGGGAATAGTATTCTTTGATGACAATATTAATATTTTGGCGCTGTGAAGTGTCTCTTCATTGTCTTCTGGTTGAGAAGATAAGAAATCTGGCATTCTTTTCTAGATGTATAATGAAATTTTTCTTTGGGATTATTTTTCACTATGTTTATTTTAATATATACTAATATATATATATTTTTTTATATTATACAATTTATATTAATATATTTATTTTGTTTTATAGATAATATATATTAAAATAAATACATCCTGCTGAAAATTTACCTGAGATTTTTCATTTACTCCTTTCTATTGCACAATTCTTACTCTAGCATTTTTATATTTTTTTCTATTTAATGTAAGCACTTTCTCTAATCCAACATCTATTTCTTATCCATGGCTGGCCCTTAAAATGTGTTCTACACTTACACCATTTTTTTTTAAATTTCTGGCTTTTGTGTGAATATGTGTCTCAATGATGAATAATGAACTCAATTAAATAATGTTTCTGCCCCCATATTTTCTGAGTTCTTGTGGCAGACCATTAGTGAGAAGAGTTTAGGTTGGTAGAGTCAGGAGTTGTCAGGTTTGTGATTCTGTCGCTGCTCTGTTGTGTTCAGGGCACCAAGGAGCTTGATGTCTTTCTCTTGTCATGTGCTGATGGGGAGAGTTTCCCACAATAGTACTGCTCTGTCTTCACATGTAGACTGCATATTTTTGGCTATGCTCTCTGGTGTTCTGTCATCTTCTGGCTTCACTGTACCTTGTCATAGAAGAAAAGTGGTCCCCCTGTTCACTTTGGTGACTAACAGATGGAGGTTAGCCATAGGAGATTTCCACTATTTTAGAACAGCCTTAGTATAGAGACCTTAATAGAAGCCTTCTTCAATGTTACATATCAAAGCAATCAATAAGAAGCCTCTAATATACTAGGCTTAGGGCCCTTCCTGCTCCCCCTTCATGTGTGGCAGGATTCATTCCTTCTTCTTGTCACCCATAGTGCATACTTATTGATTCCCTTGAGTAAGTTCACACTGTTTTTCTTCTAAAGACTTCATCCATTGTACATTAATATAGAACTATCTGAAAGACCTTGGTAATGGCTTGCAGCCCTGCTTCTCTCCTCCAAGAGCTGTACCCCTCACAGAGACTTCTGCAGATCTACCTGCTGCAGATTTTATTGTCACCACCTGGTAGAGGTTTACACTGACAAGCCTACAAATGCTCCACTTAGTTTACTGCTTGCTTGTTTCTGTGATGTCTCAAACTTTGCGTAATTATACTGAGCAATACTCAAATTTTAGAAATTAGTTTAAACTCTAACATGAATTGCTCTTCCTGGCATGTTCTATCCTTCTTGTTCCCATTTGCTATTGGAAGAATCTAACACAAGTGTCCCATGTCCACTTCCAAGCTAGTTTCTTCCTTCAGGTTATAGGATTTATGGTTTCTTTGTGCAATCAGTTTTCCAAAGCATTGAAAAAAGCCATGATTTTCTATATTACTTGTTATTTCTAGCTTTATAAATTATTGGCAGAGAGAAAACTGTCCCCTACTTTGCAAAGGTTTTCTTTCACATTTTAGGTTACTGTGCTACGGAACACTTGAATTTTTTAAAAGTCTTATTGGAAAATTGGCTAAATGTCACAGTGTGCTGCTGAATGTTCAGTAAATGTTAACCTCTCGGTATCTAATTTTAGAGATTTTGTGCCAACTAAATTGCTAACAAATTGGTTGGTTTTAAAAATCTGAGTTTTAATACCAATCATCTGAAACTCAGATTCTCAGCCTGTCATCTGGAGCAGTAAAAGTCCTTGGAAGGCTTCTCCCTAGCCTATGACCTTCTTCCTTCCAGTGGACACTTCAGAAATGCCTTGTATGCCTGTCTCTCTGCTACATAACTATGCATATGAGTTTTCAGTATACTTGTTCCATCACATCATTTCATTCATTGTAATCATTCCATCACATCATTCCATGGCCTCTATTTCGATTTGGAAAAGAAATCCCATGCTGCTATTTTTTTATTTTTTTTTTATTTTTTATTTTTATTTATTTATTTTTTTGCTTCCTTTCACAAAACAATACCTGCACCGAGGCTTATAATAATATCTACGGTATAGACCATGCAGCTATGATAAAGATTACCTCCAAAAGATGGCTGAATGTGAGGAGAACTTATTTTTCTTCCAAGGAACAATCTAGATATAGGGCCTTGTTTAAAAGTGATGCCATACAGATGCATGAACTTATATGCTTTTACCTCTTGTTCTACATTCTATGGAAATATTATGTATTTTATGATTCAAAGGGTCTTACTAGAACCCTTGCATTTGAAGTCTTGAATCTTATGGAAATTTTAGGAAACTGGAGCTGCTTTAGTGATAGAGACATTATTTTAAGAGACATTTGCGTTGAAAACAGTTCTCTGAAACATTTGTTGCTGCTGTTGGGCAGCATCCTAGGTTGAACCAAGGGCTTTGCTGTGCAAGAGGCCATCACTCAGCTCTGTTCCTATATCATTCACTTCGTTTTGAGATCCAGTCTTGCTAACTTGTTAGGTTGGGTTCAAAGTAGTGATCTTCCGTTCTCAACCTCCCAAGTCCCTATGATCACATTACTCAGTCTGTGCCTGACTTTAGTTTGTGATCTCTAATTTTCCTTACAGATGTCTTCTTCAAATAATCCTAGATTAATTGTTCATTTCTTAGCTTTTCAGCCTGAAGAGAGTTGGATTTCCTATACAATACATGTTTTTATTTCTTTCTCAGTTGAATGAGGACAAATATGTGTCAAAATGTAAATGAAACAAACAAAAAACTGTGCAAGCAAAAAACCATTCTCTACTTGAATCACACCTCCTCCACCTTCATCTCCCTGTGATATATTTTTATCTGAGATTACCTACCCTTGCAAAGTTTAACTAAAGGAAAGATTGTATATCACTGTAGCAATTTTTTACTAATAAATTATCCTAGAATAAATGATTGATTTGCTGGAAAATGCTCTGGTTCTGAGTTAATATGTGTGATAACTTTTACTAAGAAACTTTCAGTTTCTCTGTTTCTTTGTGTCACTGTTTGTTCCCTCCCCAGTGAAATCATTCCACACTTTTATATTTATGCTATTTCAGAAGACTACCCCTTGCAAAATCTTGCATCTCTGCCAACATTAACATGTATTCATAAATATATGTTACTTCTGGCAAGACTATATAACTATAATGTTACAATGAAATTGTTAAGGAATGTCTGCAGCCAGGCAAGGTGGAATATGCCTGTAATCCAAGCACTCAGTAGGCTAAGGGAAGAGAATCTCTATGAATTGGAGGCCAGGCAGAATAAGCTCAAGGGAGGCCTGAAGAACATAGCAAGACCTCGTCTCAAAACAGAGAAAGGGGAAGGGATTCCTCCAAAGTCTCTACTGGGTAAGGAAACTTTCAGAAAACCAATATCAACTACAAATTATAAAAGTATTTATGGACACAGTGGCATTTCAGGAACCCTAAAAATTATCTCCAGGTAATGTGATCCATTTCCAAGTACATGCAGAAATTTTTTTTCTTTTTTCTGTCTCATTTAATCATTCTCAATCTTAAATCATTTATAAGTTAATTCTGTTGTAATGAACAAAGAATTGATTTATTGACAGTAAATCTGAAATGTCAAAACTGAGACTCATAAAAATTCTTCAATTAAAACAATTCTGAGAGGTATTATGTTTAATCTCAAGAAAAATGGTCACAAATGTATGTACGCATTTTACAGTGTGATTTGAAATTTGATTCTAACAGCTAGCACGGAATTTTATCCCTTCATGTGCATCCTTATTCAAATTACTAAGCTTATCACCCACTGATATATAACGCATCAGTTCTTGGACTAATGAACCATATGTCTTCATCAATTCTCAGAATGTTTTGACATTTTTTCCCTCAGTGCCTTTGAATTAAAAACATGTACATGCATTTTTCACCACTATGATAGTCCTCTCCTTTAGGATTTGGCAGGGCATTATTTCTGAATTTTAATTGTTTAAATAAGCAATGACATTTGATTATCTTATTCCAAAGAAAAGAGGTGATGCAATTTTGTGATCTCTGTTAAAATACTAGTTCATTTCAAAATCAAGTAAATAAGTTATTTAAATGTGAGAAAATATATGCACTTTGAAATAAGATATTTATAGACTTCAGATCATCTGCCCAGGTTCACAAACCTGTTTATGCAATTTCGATGTTACAAAGCTCTGAAAACAAATTTTAAAAATAGTACAGTAGACAGAAAAATCTGTTAGCATTTGAAGAGAGACAGTATATTGATTCTGTGTATTTCACTCAGTGTGTGTGTTGTTTTGTTAAAGAATTTTAATGTGCTTAATCATGGAGACTGTCCCAGACTGCTATGCGTGGTGACTCAATGCTCAACATATACATAAATGACATATACATAGAAGTCCCACTTAACTGTCTTTATTTACATAGACAATGCAAATATATTATGCATGCACACTCACGATGTATATGAGTAGTCAAAACATAATGCGTTACATATTTATACATTTATCAATATATTTACTTTAAAAGATCAATTTTTGTGATACAATGTTGATTTTATAGCATCAAATACTCCTAATCTTCCAGTAAAAATGCAATTTATTCTTCATATAAATTGGGTTCTAAATGTAATAGTAAATTTTCATGAATATAAAAATATAGATAGCATCACACAGCTTAACCATGTTTTTCAATTTAATACATATTTCAGATATTTAAAAAATGTAAGCAAGTTATTTCATTATATGTGCATACAAAGCATTCAAACTCATATTAATACACCATGTGCTAAAGCCATCTACTGCAGCAAAAATAAAGACTTAATTCAGAACTAACTCTAATCTCTATTTTTATTTAGAGCTCAGATTTTCTTTTTCAACTTCCTCTTGGATTCCTACTTGCAGTTCAAAGTGATTATCATTTCCATTAGTGCCTAGACTAGCACAGCACCTATTAGTAATACCTTGGCATACAGATTTTAAATCTCATCCTGCTTGACGTCAATATGTTGCTTACTCTTTATAGACTGATTGTTCCTTAAGTTGTCCTCACATCGCATCTGCTGATATCTTGCCCCTGTAGACATGGCCGTAGTTCATAATTGTTCAGGTGTAAGTCTGGACTACTGAAACAGTTGTTTGAATTGACCCTCTTATGTCTAGAACTAGGACAATTGGGCCCTTTATTAGGTATTCACTTAATAGCATACAACAATCTCTACTTTTCTGCTTAGTTTATGTTCAAAATCTATAACTTAGCAAATGATGCTCTCTACTGTCCAGTCATAATTTTATGTCAAAGTCTTATTTTCTTTGTCCAGTTCAAAACAAGAGAATTCACTCAAATTAAAAAAAAAAATTACTCCAAGACAAGGCCGGGCATGGTGGCTCATGCCTGTAATCCCAGCACTCGGGAGGCTGAGGCAGGAGGATTGGTGCAAGTTCGAGACCAGCCTGGGCTACAAAAGTGAGCTCAAGGCCAGCCTGAACTGCATAGCGAGACCCTGTCTCAAAAAGACAAAAAAAAAAAAAAAATTACTCCAAGAAAACACCCACAAGAGCACCAGATTTAATGGTGAAAAACTGTCTTTCTTAAAGATCAAGCAAAAAAGAAGGATATTTGTTCTTACCATTGCTACTAAACATCAATTGGAAACCTATCCAATGCAATGAGGCAAGAAAATGAAATACAACCAATATATATTAGAAAAGGAGATATTATTAACTCTTGTATATTGACAGTATTAGTTTTATAGGCAAAATCCCATAGAATTTAATCTATGGAAAATATTCCTATGCCAGCAAGTTAGTCCAGCAAGGGTTCTTCAAAAATGAATGTGTTACTATTGCCACTGCTCTGCACATTCTGCAGTGAAATTCTTAGTTCCTAAGCTTCAGAAGAGTAGTATTCAGAATTAGTAAGTTCAGAATTGTGATAAAAGAACATATAAATGAATAGGTACCTGATTAGTGCAACAAAATTGCACTCAAAGTGATCGTATATCGCACACACATCATAGAAAAGTTTTTGAATTTATATTAAATCCCAGAAAGAGAAGTTTTAGAGAGATCACTTTATTTTTAGATAGGTATCTAAAATAGATTTGAAAAAGAAACTTTTGTGAGAAAGTATTCAATCCAAATTTAATAATTAATAGGTAAATATAAATTTCAACATTGATGTTTGTAGTAAAAGAAATGAATTAGTTACATGAAATTGAGTTACAAAATAATTGTACATACACATAGATAACTGAGATATGTATTGTATTTTTAAATTTTAATTTAATACACTTTTTAAAGGGAAGAAAGGTTTATTTATTTCACATGGGGTGGAGGTTTCAATCCATATTCAGTTGGCTCTAATGCAGAGTGACACATGGCAGAGGGCGGCAGTTCATGATGGCAGAAAACAATTTGTTTGTTTGTTTATTACTTTATTTGATATAAGGTCTCTTTATGTAGTTCAGACTCTCAGCAATCCTCCTAGCACAGCTTGTGCAGTGCTGAGATTACAGACATGAACTATCACACATGGTTTCCATGGCTGGCACAGCATGTGGTGCCAGGGATCGAACCGCGGTCCCTGATGCCGCCCAAACTTTCCCAAGCAGGCGATTTAGACCACTGAACCATACCCCCGGGCCCCAGAAACTGAAATAATTTGTATTTCTTACTACTTCCTACAATTCTCAGTGTTATGAAGTGATTAATTTCCTTCTGAACTAAGAGTGTTCTGTTGCTCAGTATTCTGATTATGGAGTACAATTTTTAGGGTTGGTGTCTAGCTGACCCCCCAAAGCCTTTGCAGTCACTGGGCAGCTCCTAAAGTCTGTGACTAATTCTTGACCTAATGCTGGGATTACAGGCATTGGTGCTTCACACAGGGGCAGACAATCTGCATCGAATATAAGGAAGGGAGAGCGGCCAGCTTGCTGCCAGAGTGGCTGCTGCTCCCTCTGCTCTTTACTGTTTTTCCCCAATCCATACACTGCTGTCTACTGCCATGTGCTGCTCTGCCTTGGAGCTGGCTGAGTAGCGAGGGAAACCTTTCCTTCCTTGATTTGGGCTTCAGATATTTCCGCCTAGCAATGACAGAAGAGTAACCAAGACAACAATGTAGTAAAATATGAAGTATGACTGAAAAAGAAGGACCTCAAAGATCACACAGATCTGAGACAGTGCACTCTATTTCCTGCTTGACCTCGGCATTCCTAGTAAATTGCATAAATTCTGTGAAAATTAGGTAAGATGCTAGTAGTGTATACTACATATAATGGATTGTAATTTGTATATAAATCTATTTCTGTCTTCCTCTAATTTTACTATCATGGTTTCTAGTTTTCCATATAAATTTATGAAAATATATACATATATAGACTAGAGATAACTCATTTTATTTTTATGGTCTTTATATATCCCAGTAACTTCAGTACAATGAGACAATAAATAAATAATTTCCTGAGCTTAGTACTGTATTATGGGGTAAAAATTGTTATATAGCATCTACTTATACAGAAATTAAATTTAGGGCACAGAAGGAGGTGTTAGAAGTGGCTAAAGGAAAATAGATTTTTAGGTAGTGTGTGTGTGTGTGTGTGTGTGTGTGTGTGTGTGTGTGTGTGTTTGTGTGTGTAAAGGCAGAGGAGCGAAGGAATGAAGGAAGAAGAGATGGAAGGCAAGAGAGAGAAAGAACAAGGAATGGACATGAATGAGGTAGGGAGGTGTCCTGAGGCTCGTTTCCACTGTGGTCCTTTAGCCAAAAACAACAGTGTGAACTGAAACCTCTCCGGAAACTAAATCACTAGGAGCCATAAGCACCTACTGATATGGGTGTGTCGTGGTACAGATTTTGTTTTTCTTTAGGTATTTAGTACAGGGTCTACAGGGTCTGCAGAGTCTTACTACACAGATCAGACCCAAAGTGATCCTCTTCTTTTCAGCCTTCCAAGCTCTGGGATTACAGGTGTGCACCACCACGCCCAGGCTCAGTTGCTGCCTCAGCAGGTCCCAGGGTGGGGCTGACACAGCACACTAGGATTTGGATCCTTGTCCTGTGCCTGCTTTAGTCTGCTGAGCTACCTGGCCGGCTCTATGTTTCAGATTTTCATCGTCCCCCAATGTCTGTATGCTCAGTGCCTTTCAACAGGGAGTTATGATGTCCGGAGGTGGTGCAGCAGTACAGGACCTGCAGCCTACTGCAAGGTAACTGTACCACTTGAAGATGGCCCTAGAAGGATGTGTGGGAGAGAGTCCCTTTTCTTTCTGTGTTCTATGGAACCACATGATGAACTACTCCACTCTAAAATATCTGTCCTTCTTGATAACTGTTTTACACTCCTCAGGTGACAGGGCCCAGAGACATTCGCCTGCAGCCTCTGACAGGATGAGCCAAAATAACTTATTCTTTATTTGGTTTTCTCAGACATTTTGCTAGAGCTGTGGAAACCTGACTAATACAGGTTCAAGAGCCCTCTCAAAATTTTGTTGACATGTCAGAATGCATTGGTGACACGGGTACTGAGAATACTTGACTAGCTCTGAACCTGATAAGGCTTTCTGAGGTGAGAGAAGGCCTTCTTGACTAGGTCAAAAGGGGTTTAGATATGAGAAAAGAGGTGACTTGGTGTTTTGTGGTGATGGGGAGTGAGTCTGAAAATGAGCTCCTGGAACTGAACTGTCTACCAAAGGAGTACTTGTGCTAGCTTTCTGACCAGCTTGCTCAGCAGAGGGACAGACGTATCATGAGACATGAACACTGTCCTGATGAAGACCCCCAGTGTAGACACCTCTACCACCATGGACCCCACAGCAGACCTGCTTCGTGGGAAATGTTTCCCATATTCCGAGAAACGTATCAGCAACTTACAAGATACTCAAAAACTCTGACAATTTCTGCCTTCATAGACAGATATCCTGGGAATAGGAGCACATCACTCGGCAAGAGTGTGAGGAACATGAAAATAAAGGTAAAATTTTATCATCTAGAGGTCATATTATTAAAAGTAGTTACTGCGATTGGGTAACAGATTTGGAATGGGAGAAAACTGAATTCGATAATACTGAATTTTATGAAATTAACGTAGATCACAAAACAGTCACTTTGGGAAAGTTTATTTTCAGTGAAAATATTTCTTTATCATAAATCTAAATTTGTTGTTGATATAAAGGTAGTATTCCTAGTGTTGCAAATATTACCAAAACATATCCCTAATAGAACCTGTTTGTGTGTGTGTGTGTGTGTGTGTGTGTGTGTATGTGTGTGTGTGTGTGTGTGTGTGTGTGTGTGTGTGTGTGTGTGTTTTAATATTATGGCTCTATCAGCCTGCCATGGGGTGGATATTTTGACCCTAGCCCTTCAAGGTGAACGAGGACTCATCACATAAGAGAACCTGTGCTGTAATATCCTATAGCTCAGTGGTTTCCCAAATTTTCTGTTCAAGGCGATTATGGGACCACAGAGGAAAGGGATCTATGATGTACAGTGTACCTAAGGAGAGTCATCTAGAGAGGAAACATTCTCTCGAGCTTTCACAGAGAGCAAACTGGTCAAGCAATGGCCGTGACTCATCCAGATGAATGTCACTGACAAAAGTTCTACAAAATGCTGTACATGGTTTCAAAGTAAATCCTGAGAGGATTTGACTGACCCTGTCAGGTAAAAAAGCTATATGTTTTTTTATACAGGTCTTGCTTTAACTTGTTTTTAACAACCCAGTAGAAAAGTTTAACCACGAGACATAAAAAGTAAAACCAGATTAGTATGATGAGTTGTAAAAGGCTCAAGTCAACAGCTTCTGACATTGCCAGTTGTGCTGATAACCCACTATCATGGAGTATTTAACTACGCATACAACTACTTTCCCTTAGTTCAATTAGAAGAAATATTTGTACCAATAATCTTTAGAAATCATATCTGCATCTTGTACTCTGAGCAACGACTATAAAGTAGCAATAAGCATTGTATTGCTTATTGTGGCTGTCCTACAATAAGGAGTTCTGATATTGTCTCATTGCTATTTCTTTCTTGTTGAAATTAATAACATTTAAAAAAGTTACGTCATAAATTCTATAATTTATTAGAGAGATATTCTAGTGACTGTTTCAATCAGTGGATCATTGAGTTTTCATAAAATTATTATTGATAATGCAAGTAATAGAACTGATAACTTTATTTGAAGAATACTTTTTGAAAAGTCCAAATGTTTGGTCTAAAGTCACATAGGGTGTGCAGCACACGCGGATCCTCTACTGAGCACTGGCAATAGAGCTTTCCAGCCTTTAGGACATTTAGATCTTGCTCTCCAAGAACTTCTGACTAACCACACCACTGTGTTTAATGCTACTCCAATAGGCAAGAAAATTGAAGTACATAAAGTTAAATGGCTTGTTCAGGGGTTACCTAAAAAGTAGGACTTTCCCAGGTTAAGTTAAATTGAAATAAAGGGGTTAGGTATAAGATAAATGAAGTCTCAGAGCTTGTGTCAGACTTAAATGAAGGTTATGTTTGAGGTATTTATGATTTAACTCTTAAAATATTCTAGTCAAGGAGAACTCCCTGGAAGGTTTTACAAAATGGCCGGCCTTTTGTATTTTTCTTTGTTGCCCTAGTTTATTATGGTACAGTAAGGTCAAGACTCCACCTTCTGCCTCATAGGTACTTCCATATTTATTTTCACTCAGAAGACTTGCCAACTTCCTGGGACACAGGATAGCTATGAGTGATTTCAGTTTCTATTTCTCTGTCCCCTTAGCCTTAAATTTTAAAGTTTAATTGTCTCAACAATTGAAAAGAAGTTGACTTTGAAACTGTGTTCAAATTTCTCAAAAATTCCACAGCATCAACATCCATCGAATTTAAACTGGGAAGGAAAGCAGAAACATTTGTAAAGCTTTACTTATCAGACAGACTTCTCTGAATTAAATGGAAAATAATTATCATTTAGACATCACAAGTCATGCAGATAGTTGCATGTCTATTATCCTTTTACTTATGGTAGACTAAGTGCTTCATGCACTTCAAGTTCTGAAATGTTTCTAAGTATACACAGTAAGTCTGTTTCATTATTCTTTTGTTGAAAATGCGTGAAAGGTTACTGTATGAGTGATGCAATTTGGGGTGCCCCAGAAACCTGATAAGGTATCACATAAGAAATTATTTTAAATGCAAGTTTAATATAAAATGTGGAAATGGAGCTCAGCTGTGGTACACTTGCCGGGCCTGGGGGCAATGAGGCCTTGGATTATACTTCAATCACACAGAACCAAACAAACTAAAAAAGCAAAACTCTTAAAAAGCAGACAATAAAGTCCTCACAAACCCTAAAAATGCAAAATCATACACAAGAAATTTGCATAAAATTATATATATATATATATATATATAATAGAATGATATATATGTGACTGAGAACACCATGTAATTTCTTATCATAAGTTTTTATTGTATTTAATTTCTTGATCTCTTAATTTGATATTAGAAATGCTTCGACTTGCCCTTGACCACCCAGCAAGAAAAAAAAAAAAAAAAAAATGCTTCACTATAATGCCTGAAACGCAGAGATAGATTGGTGAGATGAGGTTTAGGAGGCTTAGATTCAATAGCCTCCAACATTACAAGCTTCACTGGTGGCCCACTGCAATTGCAGAACATTTGACTGTGTATGTCCAAAGAGAAGTATATTCTTTTCCTTTTTTTTTCTTCTAAGCAACATCAATAGGGAGGTCGGTCATGCCCACACACTATACTCTGTAGAACGATTGTGAGGATAATATGCAATATGTCAACTTTCAAAAAAAAGGGGAAAAGACATAAAAAAGTAATGTTGATTTAGAAGGGTTAATGTTTAATTGTTTGATCAATTTTATATACCTATATGTATTAATCTAAACTGATCTGATGATGAAAATATGTAATATAACCATTGTTAAATTTAAACAATAAAAATATTAAATTAAAAAAAAAAGAAATGCTTTGCGTGCATTGGTGAACAAAAACCTAGGACCAACCCATCATAAGAGACATGCGTTTCTCATGAGGGATGGCACTATTTATGAATCTATTGTCACATCTTATTATACATTAAAAGAAAACTAGCGTGTCATAGTCTTCAACTAGAGATTTTAGAATTTTTTTCGTCCATTTTTGAAGGCTATTGTAAAAGGACCTTTGGTTTTTGCGTAACGAAACCTTTATTTCATTTATCACTGGCCTTCCGACAAGGTGGCAGTAAGACGAGCAGTGCTGCTGCTGCTGCTGGCCATGCATGGCAGCTGTGCCTGCATGCGGTGGGATGTGGAGGTGGCAGAGCACAGGGTGCCCTGGGGAAGCGAGGGTTGAGGCGGGCCGGAGAGCTTAGGGCAGATGTTTTCTCTTCCTTTGCAATTCCAACTACCTGCGGATATTATCGAAAGGGGTTATCTTTCATATAAGTAAAAACCCTGACTTGCTTTCTTATCTGGCCTGAAGAAAGTGCAAAAGTACAAGCTGAATTATAAAAATAGAATGTCAGTACACAGACCCCAGCAGAAGATGAAAGAGAAAATGGCTTACGCTTAGCAGTTGCCATGAAAACCTTCTCTACAATGCCCATGAGGGTGGCTAAACTTTGAAAATCCAAACACGGAAAATTTCAAGATCTTTATCACACTGTGGATTACATGGAGAAGCTGTCCCGTTATGTATGCTTTTGAGCCTAGAACTTTCTGTAACTGATTTATAAATTCCTTTTTGATGCCCGTGGTAACTGATTACAGGTAAACTCTGCAGATGCAGTTCCTTCCTGTACCGTGGAATATGTGTGCCAAAAAATCACAGTCAGGAAAAATCTGGGATTTCCCTATTGGTCATAGTTCACTATTTGAAATAAAAGAGTGACTAAATTATTTGTTATATATAGTAAGTAGGAGAGGTGTACGTACATGTGTACATGTTGCATTTATTAATTTTTCCTGCTGCCTGACTAATCGCCATGCACTTAGTCTTTTCAAAGATTATATCTTTATAGTTTATTTTAGTTTCTCTGAGTCCAAAGTCCAAAAAATGGAAGCTTGGCTCCACCCTCATGTGTTAGCAAGGGAAATCAAAATGTTGGCAGCAGCTGCAACCTCGTCCAAGGCTCACTTTCCTAGTCCCATTCAGGCAGAGTTCGGTTTCTTTTCCTTGTATTACTGAGGTCCATGCTTTCTGGATAGCCTTTGGCAGGAGTTGCTTACTGCAGACCAGCTGTTAGAAGTCACCCTCAGGTGCTGGTCTCTCAATAGCCCAGCTTCCTCCACCATGAGCAAAAGGGGAACATCGGTGGTCTTGAAAATCTGCCTTAAACATCCAGTTATTCTGAGGGACTCACCTGATAGATTATGTAGCATATCCCCCCATTAGGAGTTCAACAAACCAGCAGCCTCTTCACAGGAATGCAGCCCTCATATCCAGATGCCCTTGTTAGAATATTATCTATTTGTACCACACAACTCTATATAAAGTTCAAAATCTAAAATTTGGGTAAAGAAATAAAAGCTACCCTTATGGAAGGTAATAGTTCCTAGGATTTTGTAACAAAGGAAATCTCAGGTACTAACAAGCTTTCGTTCTTTTTGTAAAATATCTGGTAGTTACATGTACATGTTCATTTCAGAATGCCCAGTTAGTATTTGTGGGACTTGGGGCATAGAAAATTCAATGAATTGTGTCATAATTAAATAAATTTAATCGAGTTTATTTTTAAGAAAGTACCTAAATATACCTTGTCTCCTTCCAAGCAAGTTCAAAGATGCACATATAGAGATAGCATTTTCAGTGAAGAGACTATGAGAAGAAAAAAAAAAAAAGACTTGTCAAGGATTACGTTTATTTGATGGTAGTAGTCTTGATTTGGAGCACATCATATAGAGTAGTCAGTCAAAACATGTTTGAGTTCACTGTCAAAAACAGTGAAAGCTTTTCATTCTAGAAACTAAAGTGTATATGTCCTCATTTCAGTAAGTTTTTCTTGATTGGCATGATCTGAATGAAATAGATAAAACATTAAAATATGATGGAGTAACTGTCGGTTTCCTCAAGTCAATTGGCAATTACCTCTCAGTCTCCCGTTCAGCCTATTTCCTCTAGGGAAAAAAAGCGTGGGTTCTCTTGAAGGAATTAGGAGCTCAGCCGGGGTCTTGATCACTGGTGCTGCTTTCATTTGTGCCATGAACTTGGCTGTGCTGATTTTTACAGACCATATCAATTTCAACGATCTTGCTCTTGTGCCTTGGAAAAAGAGCACACCAAGGAGAAATTATTTTAATGTAATCTTGCAGAAGAAGAAGTCTTCTGCATAAGTCATTAATTTTTAATTCTTTTTAAAATAGTGGCGAGTATTATCATGCATGTTTCCCCTAATGCCCACTATTTTTTTTTTTTTTTTTTTTTGCCAGCTCAGCTCACCCTGAATGTGAGGCTGGCATGGTAGGTGGTGCCAGTGACTGAACTATGATCCTTGTGCACTTGCCTAAGCTTGCCAAAACAGGCACTTTACACCACTGAGCTGTCTCACCAGCCCACCCACTGATTTGGTTTTTCCTTCCTAAAATTTATTACTGTGTGCAGTAGTGAGGTATGTGTTTTGGCTTCTCATCTCATGATTCAGAACATTTTGCTGTAGTTCTCCTAAAAATTCCAAATGTTGCATTATATTACGTCTAATTTCTTAACCTTTTTTTTTTTTTTTTTTGGTTGTGGCTTTATGTCACAAAACTAAGTCTAATCATGCCTCTTCATTTTCCTATAACTCATTCTGATTTATATTCATGCTGCAATTAATTTTATCATAATTCTTGATGTTGATCATGCCTTGCTCTTATAGAAATTAGGTTTTTTTTTTTTAATCTGTTCCCAAGACTTGTGTCCTTGTCTACACCACAGCTGTTCCCTTTCTTTCTTTCTTTCTTTCTTTCTTTCTTTCTTTCTTTCTTTCTTTTTCCTTCCTTCCTTCCTTTTTTTGTGTTTGATTAAGTTGGAATGTGCCTTAATTATTTAGTAATAGCATAAACAAGTGGCTTACACATGGCAGACACTTGATTTATAAAACCATCATTAGGAAGCCCAACATATTTTCTCCTTTATTATGACAATTAAAATGTGAAACATTCAAGGCCAGTGCTGCGAAATAATGGTTTTATACTTTGTTTTTAAAATTATGTCACTACTATCAGGTGGAAGGCTAAAGCAATGCCAACCACAGGCAGGATAGAAGGCAGGTCTCACAGAGGAGAGGAATAGGCCTACTGTGGAAAAGTGCCATCTGCACAGGCAGGCCGGGGCAAATGCCCACACCATCCTCATGAGCTACTTACACAACTTCAGATTTCTTTTCTACACAGATATTTCTTCTGAGCCAAGAAATGAGAAGAGGAACCTACCTCTTTCATTTTTCTAGGTTCAAAATAGTGCCACAATGCCTCACACTCAAACGTATGAAATAACTGTTTAATAAAATTCATGCACCCAAGGCATCTCTAGGAAGTTCTATCTAGTTTGTTTTTAAAATTATGCCCACAACCAAACGTTTTCCAGTGGGTACAACAATAACTTAGCAAATATTTGTCTCCTCGTGTAAATATAAGGTAATGGATTATATGGAAGGTCTCATTTCCTGTCAGAGATATTTTAAGTGCCAATCAAAAAGAGTTCTCCAGATGTTGTATTATCATAGTCGCAGCTGTTCTCTTTCTATATATTTTTCTTAACATTACCAATAAATCCTCTGTAGCACTACTGTTTTGAAGCTTACTGTTCAACCACTGCCTCTTGTTCCTCTGTGTGTGTCTTCATTTGTTTTAGCTTTTATGATATTTACTTGATAATTCTCCCCTCTGTAACTGTTCCTCATGATGTTGACATGTCTTGCCTCCCTTTTTAATTTTCATGAACTATCACTAAAATCATATTTGCATATACAATGTATTTTCTTGCAGTTTCTTCCCACATTTCTTTCTACATCTTCATTGTCTTCCTTGAATTTCTTCCAGTGGCTATGCAACTCAGTTTGGGTGAAAACCCATAGAAACTGGTCTTCACCAATTGTCCTCCTCCATACTGGACCCGCACAGCTTCAAGGAGGAGAGTTGTGTAACTTGGTTTATGATTTTAGTTCATGGTGCACGTTATTGAGGGAGGATCGTCCTGAGTGAAGGACGCATCACTGGAAAAATTACCCAGACTAGCGCAGCCAGGAAACGTGCAAGCGGGCACCACCCAGCATGGCGACGAACCTGCAAGCCCCACTCCCAGGGGACCATCTCTTCCTACCAGACCTTACTGCCTACTTGAACATTGGTTTTGAAATCCTTCCATGAGTATGTTGCCACCAGTATCCAACCACCCTCCAAAATCCCATATGTGAACACACGAGACTTTTTTGGCACATTCTAGATCTAAACCACAGCACCTTGTGGCTAATTTTCATTTTATATCATATACCTGAAACTCAAAGGCCATGGTAATAGCAAAATATTCCTGTATCCTACTAACTATCTATTTTTCAAATTCCAAATACAATTTCTCCGGCTTTACTCTAAGATTATGACTTAGCTTAGTCTAATTTCAGTCTTGCTACGTAATCCTTCTCTTTCACACAGAAAAGACGAGTCGAGTACCAAAGATTCCTTGCTTCCTTTGAGCCCGTGTGGAGCCATCATTAGTTTTCACCTGCGGATGTGGAAAGCAGGCTGCGTGAAACTGGAGGCAAGTGCTGAAAAAGCCAGCAAGGTTCTCCATGCTTCTTTTTATCTAATAATGGCTCATCAAAAGCAGTGCTTAGGATTTAGGGATACCCTGAGGCACGGGACTGAAGCATCCTTGGAAACTGCACAGAATGCTGCATGCTGCATATCCTCATGAGACAGTTGAGCGAATATTTAATAAATGATTGTGCTAAGCTGCAGGGACTTTAGGATATAGATGTTAGACCAGCTAGCTGTAATTTATGCACATCTCCTCTGGTCTCACGCTAGCAATATTCCTATCTACTATATTTTTAATTTTTCATCTTCACTGGACTGTGGATATTTCTCTTATTAAAAATACCTTCACTTAATTACTTCATCTAGTACTACCAAGTGAAATTGCTATCTAGTGAAGTTCCTTAAGCAAATTGTTTCTCTTCATCAGGGATTCTCTCATAGCCTGTCCTTCTGCTATCTGTGGGGGTTCCATCAAAATTGATCTTCCTGAGATCACAATAATCTTCAGTTTTGTGGAGCCAATAATCATCTTGCAGCCAGTTGGTGGCCTGAGTGCATAGCTAGACACATTGCAAAAGTGCTTCCCCCTCGCACTCGACTCTTTGCCTGCAGTAGGGACATCAGGTATTCTGTGCATCTTCTGCTCGGCAAGTTGTGCTTGTGGCTCCTTCAGCCCTGCTCTTCTACCCGGGAGATCTACCTGCTCGCGTGCCCCATGGAGAAGCTGTGGCTGTCTTTTGTATTCATACCCACTCAGTGATCACATGTGCTATGGCAGCTTTGTTTGCATATTTCTGACTGCTAAGTATTTCAGACAGACTTCTCTCTTAAATCAAATATTTCTAAAAATATGTAGCTACTTGATATTTCCACTTGGACATCAATAGATCCTTCATAGTTATTCAGGTTGAGAAACTCTAAGCTGCATTTGATATAAACAAGAGTGCAGGTCCCACACTGGCAGGGCCCTTCTAGTTTTTTCATGTGCAGATGAGGCTACTTCAGCAGTCTTCTGGATCCTGGGTCTTCCCTTCCTTGTCTAGGTTCCTGCAGAGAGTCCTGCTTGGGTGTTTTGCATCAGCTCACCTTCATGGTCTCTGGATTCTGGGGTCTCTTTTCTTTCTGTTTGGAGCAGTGATTTGCCCACTAGCGTCTGCCCTCTGCCTCCTTTAAGAAGTCTCGGCTTTTTGGTTGGCTCAGCTTTTCCCTGCAGTATGCAGGGGTGATTCCCAGCCCATTTCTGGCTGGCCTAAAGGCCCAATGTTGCCATGTGGGGGAACCTGAAACCCCCTACTTCTACTTGGCATCAGGGAAGCTCTCACATTTCTGTTCCCGAAGGTGAAGATAACTATTATTGGATACAATTATTTTAATTTTGCTAATTTCTAAATTCTCATAACCTGTCCCTCAGTCTTGTCTCCGTCACTTTCTGAGGGTGCCCTGAGTTGGGCAGACTCTTTCTATCTCAGCTGTCGTGGTTCTGCTGAAACTCTGTGGTCCTGATTACAGCATTTTTCCTCTCAAGCCTTTTTCCTTAAAAAAAAACAAAAACAAAAACAAAAACCCATAAATCTGAGAAGATCAACAGTTTTCTTTCTTTAAAAATGTTCTTTATTAGTGCATGTGTAGTATATAATGTTTATACTGATTGTGTGGCATGGGCACGGATACATAATACATCTTAATTCCTCTTATCCTTTCCTTTCGTTTCCTTTCGTTTCCTTTCCTTTTCTTTCCTTTCCTTTTCTTTTGTTCTTTATTTCCTCTTCTCCTTTTGCAATTTCCTTCAAATCATTGATGAGCTCACACAAGTTCCTTGGTTTAAGCAGTCTGATCTCTTTGTATTTAATCCCATGGATGACCTTGTGTGACCTCTGTGATTTTCCACCTGAGTGCCTATGTCATCCAAATTTCCTCCCTCTGCAAAACCACACTAACATGCCCATGCAACCTGGATCCTTCGTACTGTCTCGACCCAGTTCTGCTGCATTCACTATTCCTAATGGTGCAGTCAGGCTTCACAGGGGAAAAGCTTAAATATATGGCATATAATTTATAAGATCATTTTATAATGTTCATGCAAAGAGCTAAATGCAAAGGGATGTGGGAGATCTGTCTCCACACGGGAGACCCAAAAGTAGAGCTTAGGAACTGGCTCCCACAACAATGCCTGATATGAGTCCAGATGAAGACCTGCAGCCCATGGTCACGTCCTCCATGAGTCCAGTTGGAGGGCATGAGCCCACGATGATGTCTCATGCAAGTCTGTGCCAAGGATCTGACCTGGAAAGGCCCAAGGATCAGTGGTGGAAGCTAGAAAGTCGGTGCCAGAGGGAAGAAGGATCTGTGCCAGCAGGCTGAAGGACCTGAGATGGAGCCAGAAGATGAAGCTCAAGGTAAGGGCTAGAGCTCCCCTGAAAGCAACCATAGACAGCCTCAGTGACAAGCAGAGCCCGAGCTTCTCTGGCAATGAGAGTTTATATAACCAAAAAGCTAGTGCCACAAGATTCTCCAGGAGAACAAACAGCACCATCTTCCTTTCCAGTGTTCTTTGGAGGCTGTTGGCAGCACTGCCCAGTGCGCCCTCCACACCCAGCCCCACG
The DNA here is from genome assembly GCA_004027025.1 of Myocastor coypus. NCBI lineage: Eukaryota > Metazoa > Chordata > Mammalia > Rodentia > Myocastoridae > Myocastor > Myocastor coypus. Next base: position 29,736 of record PVJA010011171.1, on the reverse strand, counting down.
TGGCGTCAGTCCAGCTGGATGTTATGATTTCATCATTAGTTAATCCACCTCTAATGCTTGGGAATATCTTGCTCCAATAGCCACCCAACTGTCTCTTTTATTTTCTTAAAGTATTTATTTAAAAGTGTTTTGCAGCTGATGAGATAGCTCAGCAGACTGAGATGCCTGCTTAGGCAAGCTTAGGCAAGTACCGAGATCACGGCTTGATCCCCAGAACCTCATGCCAGAAAAGCCCCACCCTGGCTACACAGAGAGGTCACAGAGTCCAGTCTAGGGGTGCATGCCTATTATTCCAACGCTAGGGAGGCCAAAACCAGGAGAATCACTATGAGTCTAAACTGCGTAGCAAGGCCCTGCAACCACCAAATGCATTGAAAAGATGTTTTGTTTTGGTGACATCAACGATGGGCAAACAATTGATATTTAACCCATTCTCCTGCCCCTTCAAGGTCTCTGACATCCTTTACTTTGCGAGCTTTGAAAAATTTTCTACAGCAATTCTCACTTTCCATTATGCAATGTATTTGCTGCTTCTCTTTGTGGTTTTCAGTCCGCTTCCTCTGTGAGCACAGAAATGTTAAATGGAAGCCCCATGGGGAATGATGAGAAGATTTTGCTCTTTTCCATTCCTTAACATGTTGTAATAAGTTAGAAAAACCCTAAGTGAATTGGTACTTAATAATTTGTGGTCTGCATATATAGGACAATATCATCCCACATATTTCTTTTTCAGAATACGTTTTATTTTGGATTCTAATATACAGAAATACAGAGAGATGCATGAACATATATAGCACCTAACACACACATTCATTGAATCAAAAGTCAAGAGAAATATAAGACTGGTGATCCAAAAATGACTGTAATGTTAAAGCTCACTTAAAATTATTTTAAAAAGTGATTAAAATATCAAGTCTTACCATGCCAGAATTAAGTTTCAAGGAAAGGAACCACTGATAGCAATTTTAGTTCAACTGAACTTTTCCGAGCAAACTTTTCCTGTTCCATCAGTTTGTAGAAATGTGAAATCAAAGTTGTTTTTTTAATTGCCTGGCACCTGCTTGTGCTACCAAAACACATGAGTCCTGAGCCTGAGTTTCCTTGCTTCTTTCTTTCTTTCTTTTTTTCTTGAGTTATGCTCTTATTATCTGGTTTAGGCTGGTTTGGAACTTCCTGTGAAGACATCGTCCCAAGGTAGACTCAGGCTCACTGAGGTCTGCCTGCCTCTACCTCCCAAGGGCAGGCATTGCTGGTGCTCACCACCACACAGGTCTGGCCTCTTTTTTTTAAATAATTAATGTTATTTAACTTGATAAAGTACTATGTATGAGTATTTCAAAATTAATGAGGACATTTTGATTATAATAAGATGGATTTCATATTGTGTATTTCAGCTTATATGAAAACCTTCAAGATAACTATGAATTTAAGTGACTACTTTAATGCTAAGTCCAAGACATTTTAAAAACATAATATTTCATTAATTCTTCCAAATGACTCTGAATGTCAATAGCCCTGGAAGCCATAATACGACCAGTGAGAATAATATTCAGGATAACATCCTAAGCATTAAGCACACCCATCTATTTAAAGAGCATCAAATTATAAAAAATGCTGTTCAATAGCATCGCTCACTGGTTCTCTCCTGATACATTTATAAGACTCACATGTGCCTTCAAAATAGACTTCAGACTCCTGCCCATTCCAAACTCTTAGAGAAAAAAAAAATACATAGATGGTGGTTAATAAAATTCTATTTTCCTTTTATTACAAGCTACGCTTGAAAACATTTACTGAGCATTGAAATATGCCTTTGATATACTGTAATAGGAAAGCCTCCTTGGCTTGCCTGAAGAGGAGACTCTAACGCAAGTCTTAGCACAGATTAATCCTCCAGAGAAAGGCATGAAAGCAAAAAGAAACGAAGACTTGGCGTGGCAATGCACGTCTGTCATCCCGGCATTGGGGGGCTAAAAATGGAAGAGGGACTCCAAGTCTAATCTGTGTAGCGAGACCCTGAAGGCTCTGTAGTAAACACATTTAAGAAAATGAGGTACTCTTCACAACTTCGGGTGGCAAAGCCGCTTCTGCTCAAAAAGAGAAAAGTTCTTGTTACACACATACTTATTAGTTAAATAAAGAGTGCTTATTTATTCCATTGGCTTTATTCTAGAAAACACCCAAAGGAAAATTCATGAAATGTTGGCTTCTTAATAACTATGACTAATTATTATAAATTGTATTTAGAGAATCTGAGATTGGGAGCTGTACATTATACTGTACAATTTTGAGACAACTATAAAGCAGATAATGTCATAAATGAGATAATTTGCAGGGCATTTATTTATACATAATGTTTTTATTTTAAGTTTAGATTTATAGAAAATTCACAATAGTAATTCATAGAGTCTATGTTTAACTTACAAATAGTCTTCCTATTTTGGAGTACATATTAAGATACAATTATAATAAAAATAGGAAATCAATAGCAATGTATTTTGTCAACTAGAGTTAATAGCTTGCTTGGCTTACTTTGATTTTTATTTATTTTTTCTGTTTCACAATTACCTCTAAGATACCAAATTAAGTTCCATCGTTATGTCTTTAGCATCTTTCCATCATAACACACACTCTGACATTTTTGGTGACTATGGGAGTTCTCAAAAAAGGTATCATAAAATGTCTTTTAAATGATATTTTTCTCATATTTTCTCATTATCAGTCCAGAATCACAAGTGTGAGGGTGGAAGACAGGGTTGCAGGTCTGTTCTTTCTTCATTGTGTCATGAAGGTATGCTCTCATCGTGAGTTAGCTCCATGGGTGCCACCCATCTGCCACTAGCTGACAGAGTGTTTCACTTCCCGGCTCTACGTTTGCAAACACCCACAACCTTGGACACAGTATTCCTCAGAAGTCACTGCGCCCTTCCTTCATTATGGCACAGGGGCTACAACCCACTACTTTAGGACAAATGAGTCTGTAGGGTTTCTACAGACTTTCTCTAAATGCTCTACCCACATAATAAATTTATTTATTCAGTCACCTTTTTTTTTTTGTCAGTGTGAACTTGGAACATGTCATGGCTTGAATCTCTCCCTAGTGTCATGTGTTTGGAACGTGATTGGTACCACTGCAGTGCTATATTTATCAGTAAGCTCATTCAAGGATTATTTTAATATTTAAGGTGCTATCAGGATTTAGGGCTTGGTTGAAATGCTAGGCCACTGCACCATGATGGGAAGATCCCGCCCCTTTTCTCCTCCCTCCTCTCATTGACCACCAGCTGATTTTGTCCACCAGAACCCTCCACTATGCAGTTTCTATCTATAAACCAACTAGCCATGGACTGAACCCAGGGAAATCGGTGAGTTCAACTGTTCTGTATTTAACTTGCTAGTGTTGGGCATTTTATTCCAGTAATGAGAAATGTGACTATTAATAAAAGTGACTAATAAATAATTCTAATAATTTGTATTTATTTCCAAATTCTGGATCTAATCAAATATTCTATTATTTGTTATTCAAATTTTTCAACTTTAGCCATTGGAGACCTTTACTTTAGCTCCATTGTCCCTTTGGCATGATTACTACTTTCTCTTTCTTTATTGTTTTTTTTTTTAATCAATAGTTTCTTATATGTTGATACTCCTCTTTGTCCGTCTCATAAATTTACTAGTTCAGACTTGGAATGTTCCATTTCTCAAAGGAGCATTGATTTCTTTTCTTAAAAATTGGTAACCAAAATAATATCTGAAGGTTGGTAATGCTCACTTCTTGCTAGATGCTGTTTCTAGGATCTTTGAGCAGCGCATTATCTAACTGCAGTGTATATGCTCATCTGCACATATGCAGATCATTATTCTGTGTTCATCTGTCTTCACATATGTTAGTCTAAGCATGAGGTGTACAAGGGTCTCTGGCCCATATTTGCTCTGAGGCTCATGCTACCTATCGTTCTTTGCTTCACTGTGTGCATTCATTCTAGCATCTACTCCAAAAGTGAGGAACCTGCCTGTTACCTGAAATTCCTTTGTTGATTTATCCAATTCCAGAATATACTTATTGTGTTCTCAGAATTGTTAATTCATGAATCAGCTTAAAAAGAACTTGGCCAATTACACAACGATGTGTGTGTGTGTGCAATTCCTCTTGTTTTCACTTAAGTCTTCCATATTTTCCTGGGTTAGCAGCTCCTCATTTCAATAAGATTGTGACATATTTGCAAAATAGATTATGCTTGAAAGCAAATATCACATGTGAATCACTGTGTTATTTTGTGTAATAGTTACATATCCCTATAGTATGCTTTCGAAAACAAGAAATCAAACTTCAGGAGCTTTTGGAAGTAGATAGTGTGCTACTGAGACATATGCCTAGCCCCTAAAAATTCTTATATTCTCTCTCTCATTCTCTCTTTCCCTCCCTAACTCCCCCCCTCTCTCCCTCCCTCTCTCCCTCCCTCCCTCTCTGCTCTCTCTCTCTCTCTCTCTCTGTATCTCTCTCTGTCTCTTTCTCCCACACAATTCAGGTATATAAATTACTTCCTATGTAATATCCTAATAACCACGAACTTCTTTACCCATATTTGAGAATTGTATTCAATGTCATAAAATTTAAAATGCACTGGAATATGACATTCACACTGGATTTCATCACCAACATGCATTTAAAATTGCCTTGTGCCATTATAGTGCTTAGATACCCATCACTGACTCACTGTCTGATATGAAAAAGTCACATGTGGTATTTACTGATTATGCCAATGGATTTTGCAAGAAGGGAAAAGCTTTACCGATCTTTAGGAAGGAAGCCAGACACTAGAGAAAAACAAAAACTGAAATCTGCTTTTGCAATAGGTTGGTAGGAGGGGGCTTTATTGGCAAAGGAATGGGGCAGATTCTGGAGTGTCAGGGAGTATGGTTCCTCTGTGGAGGTGTAAACAGTCAGCAGTGCTCTTCATAGGGTGTTTTTCTTTTAGGGAAACTTGTGCACTGTGCCAGGAATTTTAAGCATGAGACACAAAACTTGTACTCACTGAAGAGCTAGTTTTCTCTGAGCAGTCTTGTTCTCCATTAATTTCACCCTGTTTTGTTCTTTTTATTGTATACAGCACAGGGCCTACAGGGTCTCATTATATAGATCAGACTTGTAGCGATTCTCCTGTTTTAAGCCTCCCAAGTGCTGGGATTACAGGCACCCTTCACCATGCACAGTCTCAATTGCTGTCTCAGCAGGCCCCCTGGGCGGGGTCAGCACGGCAAGCTGTGGATCAAACCCTGGCCTCTGTGCTCTGCCTAAGCAGGTGCATCATTCTGCTGAGCTATCAGTCTGGCCCTATCCTTCTTTAAATTCACTCGCACCCTTTCTTACTCATTCCTCTTTCACTGCTGTGATCCCTCTTTGCTCTTCATTTACACATGTTTTATCTTAACCACTTTTTCTCCTTTTCTCACTTTTTATTTTCCGCTTAATCTCCATTGCCAAGTTATTAGAATGAAGACTCTGGGAGTAGGTACGGATGATTTTCTGACTTTCTGGATTTTGGTGAGTTTTGCATGGATTTGAGTGTTTCCTTTTCTTGATGAAATTCTTGATAAAACTGGCCACGGATTGATCATTTTCTTTAATTTTTCAAAGAACAGACTCTTTAATTCATTAATACTTTGTATTGTTTTGTTAGTTTCAGCTACATTAAATTTTGCTCAGATCTTTACAATTTTCTCCCTCACATGAGCTCTGGACTTATTTTGTCCAAACCTCTGGATGTTTGAGGTTCCACATTAGGGTATATCTTTGAGTTCACTCTGTCTTCCTGATGTAGGAGCTCGCTACTATAATTTCCCTCCTAATGTATTGACATAATGTATTGACACCATAGTGTAACTGTTGAAAAATGCCTAATTTCTTCTTGAATTTCGCTGAGGTCTATTGGCTTTTGAGGAGGGTGCTATTTAATTTCCATGTATTTATAGAGATTTGTGGTTTCTTTTGATGTCTAACTTCTTTGCGCTATGATCTGAAAACATGCATGGGACGATGTCAGTTCCTTTGCTTTTGTCTACATATCTTCTATAAGCCACTGTGTGTGTTTTGGAGAACACCCTATGCTCAGTTGAGAACCTGTATTGTGACTGGTGTGGTAACACTCCAATCACCTACTAAGCACATTTGTTCACAGATTTGGGTTAGCTCTGATATCTCTGTGGAATTTTGGGGCAGACAATTTGTGGTTTTGTGAAAGTGCAGTATCAAGGTCCTCCGTTATAATTACAGGAGTGCTGCTTATGGTTTTTTTTTTTTTTTTCTCTTCTTTTCTTTTCTATCACCAACTGCTTCACAGAGTTAGGTGCACCAGTCTGGTGCACATATATCTACAACTGGCATCTTTTCCTCTTGCAGGTTTTCGGTAACAAGTGACCTTGTCTATTTTGGTCAGTCTTGGTTTGAAACTCTTTGGCTGCAGAGAGCACAATGCCGTTGCTTTTCTTTGGCTCCTGCCACAGGAACGGTTTTACTCCATCCTTTGGTTTCCAGTTCATGACTGTTTTTGACTCAAATGTGTCTTTTGCATGCAGCATGATGTTGGATTTTATTTGTCGATCCATTTTACCAATGTATTTCTTGTGACTGGTGAACTGAGGCCACTTTCCTTGATGATCATAACTGATGCATATTGGCTTCCCTTTGTCATATTGAGGCTGTTAGCTTCCGACCTATGGATTGTCTTACTCTGTATATTTTCGCTTGCTTTCTACCTCTCCTTTCAGCCTCTATATCCTAGGCCCCTTTCCATTTGCAGAGGTTCTATGTTCTATTCCTTCATCTCCTTCTGTCCATACTTTATTCTACTAATGATTCGCTCCTTGCCTTACTTACATGAGAAATATTATATGCGCTCAGGTTATGTGTCTGTTTTATTTCATGCCATGTTATGCTTTCCTACAAAGGCTTGAATTTGTCCTTCTTCATGCTGAATAATGTTCCATTATTTAAAGATGCCACATTCTCTTTATGCAATTATTGGTTCATCAATGTGCTGGCTGCTGTTAGGATTGGGCCGTGTGACTGTGCTGCTGAAACATCGCGATGCATTTATCACCGAAAACCACCGTTCTTAGCTCTTTGGAGAAAATACCTTTTACGCATTCAGATGAACCATCTGAGGTTTCTAATTTTAGTTCCTCAGAAAATTACAGTTCTAATTCTTAGTTCTTGAGGAATCTCCATATTGATTTCCTTGATAGTTGCACTGTTTCCCATTTGCAACAATAATGAGAAAGGGTTCCTTTCTCTACCTCATCCACCCCAGTTATTGATCAGCTTTCTGATGATTTCTTTTCTTTCTAGTGCAAGACGAAATCTTAGCATTGTTTCGACATACATTGCTTCAATGACCAGCAATACTGAACATTGTTTCACGTATTTGTTGTCCATTTGTATTTCTTTCTGTGAAAAATTTACATTTTACTCACCCATTACTTTACTACCTTTTATTTGGTACCAGGGATTGAACTCAGAACCTTGTGCTTTCCAGACAGGCAGTTATGCTGCTAGGCTATTTCCTCAGTACCACTTGCCAATTTCTTAATTGGGTGTTTTATTTTAGATAGTTCTTTTGAGTTCTTTATATATTACATATCTTAGTCTTCTCTCTGAGCAATTCATTATATTTAATTGATGTATATATTGTATTGCATTTTTTCTGCCCATCTACCTATTATATTTTTTGTTTCTATGAGAAAAGCATTAAAAATATATATAGCTTTTGTGTGTACAGGCGTTTTTGTGTCTGTGTGTTAGTCACTTCTGTTGCTGCAGGACAAAATACCTAACACACCAATATGAGGAAGGAGATAAGTATTGTGGCTATCACTTCAGTCCCCAGTTGGCTATCTCCAAGTGAGGATGGCATGGTGGAGGGGCTTGATGGATGACCACTGGTGAGGGCAGAGTAGAACTGTATGACAGAGCCAAAGGAGTAGCTAGGGAGAGACAAAATCTTTTTTCGGCTATGTCCCAAGGGTCCTCGTTCTTCTGACCAGAACCGAGCTCCTACAAACAAGTCAAATGTCAACCCACGTGGTTTAAGCACCTTCCAAGAACCTTTCAGAGGGGTGCATATGGCTCTTGGGAGATGGATAGACCTGTGTTTGGGTTTTCTTGATTTTGGTCCTATTGTAGAAAGAAAGGAGGTTTTCTTTCAAGACACATTTAGAAACCTCTTAATTTTTCGTGTGTGTGGAGTTGGAAGTTTGCATTCTGGAGCTCTGTGTTGTCCTTTATCTGTTTATCCTTGCAGTGAGAAGACCTCAGATTTCTCATGGATGTTTTGAGCTAACTATTTCCTTCACTAATTTCTCCAAAGTTACTAAAGCCAAAACATTCAGCATCATTATTTTTCCAACTCTTGCAAAAAAATATTTAAAAGGTTCACACACAGACTCAGTAGATCTCTTGCCTCTCACAGTGGTGAGTTAGGGTCATGACATAGATCTTCACTTTGAACTGTATATAGTTACAAGGGCTGTGAACACCCCCCCCCACACACACACACACGGGATTAGTAGAATGGACCATAGCAATGTTAGGGCTCATCCAATTAGAGAACCAGCTTCAAGGACCCTAAAATGATTAAAAATTTCATCTTTACTATTCCGATTCTCTGGAGCCACTAACTGGTGAAAATTCCATGTCACCATTTCTTACAGGAGCTTGCAGGGCAGGGACAAGGTGCTTCCAAAGAATGCACATCCTGTATGGTTCTCCTTCCTGCTAAAATATTAAGGTGATTTCCATGACCTTGGCCAAGGATACTTCAGAAAGATTAATGATGGGCACTTATAGTGCTCTGGCTGGCCACTCCTCACAGCCACTTGCAGGGCTCAGCCACCCTCTCCGAGGTCATCAGTGCCACATAAAGTGTGTTCTGGGCTTTGATTTTGAGACTCCTTTCCTGTTACTCCCGGGTCCCAGTCATGTGGCATGAAGATGTAAGACAGCACAGAGGATGTGCAGAGGGCACCTGTGATGCTGCCCGGTGTTGCTCATGGCTGTGGTTTTGGGTTCTGGCAGGTAGAACAGCCGGAAACCTGCAAGTATCCTATGCACATCCACTTCTAGTGCTGTGCTGGCCCCGCCCCTGGGACACACTGAGATGGGACTGAGACTGGGTGTGGGGGTGTGCCCCTGTAGCCCCAGCACTTGGGAGGGTGAAAACAGGAGAATCATTATGCATCCTGTCTGTGTAGTGAGACTCTGTAAGCCCTGTACTAAACACATTTCAAAATAATAATAATAATAATAATAATAATAATAATAACAAAAGAAATTTTAAAAAAACCCAAATCCAGTTCCCATTTTGCAGATTCTAGCTTATACTGTCATGAAGCCTGACCTCTTGTCTCCAGGTAGCCATCCTGGAGGAGGTTGGCCCTTCTCTGTGAATTCCTGGCCAGGGTTGCTCAAAGCGTGGCTTTTCACACTACTTATATCACACTATTCCAGTCTGCTTTCCACTTTCCACACCTGATTTCTGGCTTCCCAAAGCTGACTGTTCTTGCAGGGCCACTTGCTGCTTCTCTGGCACAGAAGTCAGGCCTCACTTACCAGCTGCAGGGTCTGCACACTACACCTCAGTGTACACACTTGCTGCTACCACTTGGACTGTGTGCAAGAGAGCTTCCTTATCTGGCTCCTGGTAGTGCATCACAGGCAAGCATGAATTGGAAAGTGTGTATTTAAATAAGAAGAAACCCTCCAAATTGATAATTGAATTACCTCCCTGTGGCTTTATAGTTTGTGATATTGCTTGTCCTTGCTAGTTCTTTCATTAGATCCCCGAAAGATTTGGCCAACTGTGAAAGAACTTAAAGTAGACACAACTGGCAACCCAAGAAACTGTTTTTGTTACTGTTGGTCATACTGAAACTGGTGCTTTCCTTAAGTAGATGACTCAGAAGGTTGTGAAACAATTACAACAAGCTATTTTTGTACACTGTACATGCTTAGTATTTTTATACATGTATGATAGGGATGCACATTATATTCCTTTGTTCAGACAGTTTGAATAAAATACTAGGTCAATTTGAAATTTTTTAAAAAAATGGGCTTTGGGTCAACTTTACCGCAGTGCACAGGACTTCATAAGAGCAGGCCACACACAGAGACACGGTCACAAGTAAACAGTGCAAATGCTCTGCCCATGGCTGAGCTCTGTCGACAGAGTGCGATGCTCTGCCGGCACAAGGAGAAGCCAGGTGTGCAGCAGGAGGTCTCGGCTCACTCTCTAGGCCTCTAGTGCACAGGCAGATGTTTTCCACGGTTCTACACCTGACTCTAGCAGCCACTCATGAGCGTGGCACTGTCCTATAAAAGTGCACACCTCACAGTGGAAGACCCAGGGGTCTGCATCGAGACGGAGACAGGTCTGATGTAGGAGATAAGGAGGACAAAAGGCGATGATGGAAGCTGAAGAGCAGCAACCAAAAGCCAAGAGGTGCTGCCCTTGGGCAGAAGGACTCCATGGAGGACAGCGCCATCCTTGGCCAGGGTAGCCACCAAGGTCCTCCAAAGCAAAGAGTCAAGGCTCCTCTGAGGAAATCCTTTCCTCCTGTTCTTTTTATGCTGTTCCAATAATCATTCTCTCTGAAGTGGGATTTCCACAACCTGAACCGTGTTGACTCATTTGGCTGGGTGTTCCCACATAGGGAGGTAACCAGTCAACATCCACAGTGCTGCATCAAAAAATTGATCCTAAAATTTAAATTCGCTCATATTTTCTCTTCCCTTTTCTTCTAGTATATTTCATGACCAATTTTGAGTTATTTTTTGTGTGAATAAATGTGACCTTTATTTCTATTCTTTTTTGTATTCTGATGTACCAAGTTTTATTTGGCTACAAAATAAAAGTCCTAGTTGTCTCCTCTATTAGTTTAGTTACCGTTTATTCTTCAAAAATCAATGTTTGCTTCATAATTTATGACATAGGTGCATTGATATAACACTGTGCTTTCTCATGTGACATCCATATATCTTCTAACAGAACTGTCCCAATTTATCTCATTTATACTTTGGGATGTTCTTGACATTCAATTGCTTTATGTAAGTACTATGATTATTAAATCACTTGATACTGTTATTTCTTTTGATAGCTATGTTTACATTAGTTAGAACTAAGAAACATTGAATATTTCATTTTACTTTCATTTATGTCTTTTGCTGCTTCTTTAAGCATGTTTCTACTTTATGAATTGCTTAATCATCTTCTGGCCAAGGAGTTATTTTAGCACTCTTATTGTGCAAGGCAGCTACCAATCAATCCTCTCACATTTTCATTGTCACTGTTGAGATAGTCTTTGTTTTTCGCCTTTAAAAAAGAATTCTAGGATTTAAATATTTAGTAATTTTTAAACACTTCCAATCTGGTCTCTTCTTGTTTATGGGGTTTCATACTGTGTTGGTCTGCTCAAAGCAAAATGAAACAAAACAAAATATTGTAGAGTGAGTGTTTTTATAAAAACAAGTTATTCCTCATGGTCTGAAGGCTGGGAAATCCAAGAGCCCATTGCCAGCTTATTGGAGTCTGGGAAGGACACCATGCCCCCAAAGCCCACCTTCTGCTGTGTCCTCCTGTGCCAGGCCAGCAGCGCACTCTCTGCGGTCTCTTTTAGAAAGACATTAGTTTATTAACCAGGCTCTGTTCTTGTGGCCTGATGAACTCTAAAGGTGCCATTTCCTGATTTTGTGGCACTTCAGAATTTAGATTTTCAGCCTGCAACTTTTGGAAAGCCTCAAACATGGGAGAGAGGTTTACTTGCCCTCTGTCCCCTTCAAAATTCTCTCGCTGATTTTAAGTTTAAATACAACCTATGTAGTGTGTCATATTTGGAAATTATCTTGTCCAGCATTCTCTAAACTTCTTAAAGCTATAGTCTGTTTTCAGTATCACTTTTAGAAAATCCTATCAGTATTCCTTAAAATATTTATTTCATGCATGTTTTTGCCTTGCCTATGACTCTGCTTTTGTTTCTTTTATTACTTTTTCATCGCTGTCAAGCTCCTGCAGAGTCTGAGCGGCTTGCCACTCTCTTCTTCCTTTGCCCTGTGTTTAGGAAGTTGCCTTCAGCTTCTCCTCATTTTCAGTTTCTTTCTTTTGCTGTACTGAGTCCAGTGCTGAATCCATCAGAGACTTCCTTTTAGTTACTATTTCTTTTGTTCCAGCTGCATTAATTACATTTCTCACATTGCTGAGATTGGAATGTTCAGTACCCAAAGTTAAAGGAGGAAAGGTTGACTTAACTGCCTGTATGTGAAGCTTCAGTGCATTATTGTTGAGCTCCAAGGTGGGGTGGCTTGGCAGAGGGGCAACCCTTCATCAAAGGAGAAGAAAGCAGAAGCAAGAAGATGAATGGGAGGAGCAAGCATCTTTCCTTCCCTTGCATTCCTTTCTGGTTACCTTCCCAGGATACTGTAGCACCCCTACTGTCAATCCCAAGGTTAGACAATAAACTAACTACACTTATATATAAAGGAAGGTTAAGGCAATAGTCCTAAGAATCTCCATCGGGTTTTTTAAGCTAGCAGTTAACTGATAGAATTCTCACCCTGACTGACACTATATGCAGATATCTGTGAACTAAGTACTTACAGTGACAATCACAATGTACAATACTAATATTATGCCAGGAATATCTATCATTCTGGTCTTCTAAATGTCTACGACTTGTAATGTCATATCAATTATTGCTATAATCTCAAGTAAATTTTTTTAAAGATAATAAAAGAAAACAAGAGACAAGAAAAACAGATAAACCAAATACAAACTCTGTATTTAGTCCACACTGCAAAGCCTGTGCTCTCATGACTGGGTGAAGCTTTGAGGATCATGTAGACTCAAACCGTGATACTAACTTTCCATTGAACTTTTTAAATTAGACCTATCATCTTGCTGGTCCAGTGTGTTGCCTGCATTTTCTTTAGATCTCCTACCTTTCACAATAATTATTTTATTTGGTCTAGTTTGGTTGTTTAGGTTCTTTTTTTTTTTTAATATTAGTACAGTAGAGCCCGTACCGAGTCTCACTACACATATTGGACTCGTAGGAATCCTCGTAATTTTGGTGCCCCCAAGCACTGAGATTCCAGGCCCACAGCATGACACCCAGTCTCAGTTGCAGTCTCAGCGCACCCTGCGGAGGGGGCAGCACAGCACACTGATCTTTGATCCCTTGTCCCTGTGCCTGTCTAAGCAGGCGCTTTAGTCCACTGAGCTCTCTGGCTTGCTGTACTATAATTATTTTCAACTTCATTGTTTAGTAGTATTGTGTCCTGAATATCATTTTATAAGAGCTCTACATCTTCAAGTTGTTTTTTCTTGGCTTTTGGTAGTCTTGAACACCAGCTATGTGGGTATAGATAATGGTCATTGATGTACATGTGTTCTCTGTTATGAGATTTATGCTATTCTTGGTTGGGTTAATACTAATGTCTTCTTGATATAGACGAATGAAACTCCCAACCTGAAAGATACCTGGGCCCAGGTTGTGTTCTCTAAAACTGAAGAGTGAATTTTCAGAACAGCAAGATGTATTTACTGGGGAAAGGAAGCTTCTATCGGAGAGTGGTAGAAGGGGACCTGAGTAGGTTGCCTAAAATCTGCTTTTTCTGGGAATTGTTAGAGAAGCATACCATGAGGTGAGCAGAGTCTAGGAGAGAAAGCACAGGACCTCCCTAGGCAGGCATGAGGTGGGGCAAAACTATGGTCAACCAGTGAGATTATAAGCACATTCAGCTGTGTTATGCCTCTCCATTTTTATTTCTTCTTTTGAATTCTTACACTAGGGAGACTATATGACATTTACACATGTACCTTTGATTTATTTCACATATGATATCTTCAAGATACATCCACTTATATACAAATTCTTCTAGTTTATCTTTTCTCTGTTTATAGCTGAGTAATATTCCATTGTGTAAAGCTAGATTAGTATGCTGAGCTGTAAAAGGCTTAAATCAACAGCTTCTCACATTAGCAGTTCTGCCAATAACCCACTGAGATTATGGAATATTGGATTATGTATGCAACTATTTTCTCTTATTTCAACGAGGAGAACTTTTTGTACCAATAATGATTAGAAAAATTGTAATGTCTACATCCTGTGTCTGAATAAGTCCTATGAGAAAAACAATATTCATTACAACAGTTATTGCGAATTACTGCTAACGTGTTTTGAAACTGTCACATTTTTATTTATTATTAAAAGTAATAAAATAAAATAAAGAAAGAGTTTTAATAAATGATTATACGCATAATCGCTAAGGTAAAATTTATTAGATTCAGGGCCAAATGGGGGAAGCAGGTCATGTAGCAAGTAGGCATGAATGTAGAACAGGGAGTTTCACTGTAGAAGGCTATGTTGGTGACTCTTTCTAGCTTCCTTACAGTGACTTATCAACCCAGGCTGGATCTTTAGGGCAGTCAGCATTTGTTCGATCTTTTGTCTAGAGGTCTGGCCCACAGTAGGATTGTTTGTCTTTCCCAGGGTTGCAAGGAATGTGGTCTGCTATATTGGTTCCTTAGCCCTGTTTCACCATATATAATATTTCTATGTAATTTAGCTGCCTACAATAATCTGTCTGATACATTTGTTTTATCATCCCCTTTGTTGAGAGGGTTGTGTAGTTCTATTTGGGCTGATACTCAGGGAGTGTGTAAATTGGGAATCTTCCACAACTTAAAGTATTGAAGCTGTATTGTATGTTGGTAGATTTTAGAGGAGGGATATACAGTTCAGATGTGATTTTTACTGGTATTCCCCTTTTTCTTTGACCAATTCTGAAACCCCTTCTTTTTCTCTGCAATTTGCTTTTTTCTCAAGCCATGACAATTTTAGTATATTTTCTTAGAGTTTTTTGCCCTATTCTCCATGGTCTTGCTTTTGCTGTTTTACTTTAGGTGAGATATATGAAGCGGAGGAGGACAAAGCTGGGTGCAGTCCTCTTAGAGCCCAGATCTGATGAGATTTCTAGGCAGAGTTGATCGCACTATCACGAAGGATTTGTTCCTAGACTGTCCATGGATAGCCAAATCTGTAGATCTTCAGACTTCTTACATAAAGGAAACAGTATCTGCTTCTCATTGAACTAAGAGAAAGTAGTTATATATGCATCATATATATTTTTTTCACTACAAATGGTCCTTCATTTATACCTCCCTTTTTTGTTTTGCTTTGTCATATGGATGTTCCATTACCATTCAAATATTGCAGGTGTGTTGATTCAGCAAAATAACCCAATATTTCAATAGTCCTTAATAATAGTGTGTTATCAGCAGAACTGACAATGTCAGAAGTTGTTGAGAAGAACGATTAGTACTAATAGTATTTAAACAAGAGGTCATGTCTAAATTTTGTACTGTGAATAGGTACTGTGAAGACAACAATATAAAATGTGCTAATTATTGTAACTGTTCCACTAACCTGTTTTGAAACTGTGTCATTGCTATTTCTTTCTTTCTTTTCTTTTCTTTTTTTTTTCTTTTTCCAGAACCAAGGATTGAAATCAGGACCTTGCACTTGCCAGGCAGGCACTTGTATCCCTGAGCTATTTCCCCAGCTCCTGATTTTTCTTTCTCATTAAAATTAATTTACAAAAAAAAAAAAAAAAAAAAAACAAACAGTGTTTGCCTATAACCTATGCATGCACTCTGTGAGATGAGTCAGAATGCCAACGACAGTGTCATGCTACCTAAATAAGTGACACACTATCGTACTTTTGTAATCATAACAAGGGAAAAGGTGGATACAGTGAATACTAATGTAAGTTTTTTCAGATATTTTTCATCTACTGTTAAGAAAAACGACTTGCAAGCACATTCTATCCCCTTGCATGTGAGACTTCGCTTTGGAGAACCTGGAAATTTGTAAAACTTCACATAAATCTTCCTGCCCTTTCTCTGCTAGGGTGGGAAGAGATTTTTCTTAGATATTCTCTGTGAGAGTTTCATAGGTTTTAATTAATTAATTACTTTGTTTATTTATTTATTCATTTATTTTTATAGCAGCTCAGCCTGCCCTGGGGGCAGAGCTGAGGCAGCATGTGGTGCTGGAGGGTCCAACTGTGGTCCTGGCACTTAGCCTAAGCTTGACTAAGAAAACACTTTAGACTGCTGAGCTACCTTGCTGGCCCTCATAAGTTTTGTTTTAAAAATAATTAAAATTGTATAGATTGGCTGTAGCTTATATCCAAGACAATTCAAATTTTCATAGTAGTTTAGACCACAAGAAGTCAACATATTTATGGTGGAGTTAATCATCTTATGGCTTCCATTACCTTCTAATCTGGTTAAACAGCTCCTGGATTGGGGGTTCTGCTTATGGGACAATTTTGCTCTGAAATTAAAATTTTCTTACATAAGTTCGACATAGTGGAACATGCCTGTATTCCCAGTACTTGGGAGGCTGAGGCAGGAGAATTGATGCAAGTTCGAGATCAGCCTGGGCTACAAAATTGAGCTCAAGGCCAACCTGAACTGCATAGTGAAACCTTGTCTCAAAAAGACAAAAAATTTCTTATTGTATCTAGGAAAGCAATGATTTTCAATTTTTCCATCTTTTGCCTATTGTAGAAACAAAGTGGACAGTTTCCAAAATCTCCTCATACTGGAATTGAAAGTCCATTATTCCAGAATCTTTGAGATATTTTGGCAGTATTTTTTTTTCTTTTCAGTCTTTCATAGATTCTACCTTAAGACTGGGGAAAATTAGACAGGGAAAGAGAGAGAGAGAGAGAGAGCTAGAGAGAGAGAGAGAGCTCAAAGAGAGAATGTGTAAGTTTTGGGTGGCTATATATAGAAAATCATTGAAAAATTGATTAAATATTTTTGAGCACTTGTTATGTGTTGATCCTTCTGTTAAGTATTTTATGTATATTATTGAAAGGAGTTTGCAATTTTGACTTATATTTCATTTAAGAAAAGGTGACATAAGATGGTCCATGTATTTTCTTAATGACATGCAGTTAACAACCATTGCTAAGATTTCAAATCTAGGATGGTTTAATTCCATAGCCATATTCTTAAAACTGTATTCCACCAAGAAAAATCTCTGGAAGATGTTTGGGAACTTCTGCATTATGTCATTAGCATAAGAAGCAAATCCTCAATTTATATTTTCCAGTTATTTTGCAAGGATCATTTGCTGGAGTGAGGGAAGATAAGCAATGGGCATGAGTTCATGAAATACATTTCAGAAGAACTTGATCTAGGCAGAGAGTAGAGCTTCTGCTTTTCTATATGTGTGCTGCATACAATGCAGGAAAAGAAGAATTAACATCATATGCTAAAATGTGCCAAATGATGAAAATGAGAATCGGTTGTAACGCAAGTTAATTATTTTAAAGTCAATAAAAATATGGCAGTGAACTTGGATGTTACTATGGTAATAGCTTTTGAGTCACAGATAATTTTTAGCAGGTAAATGTCTTTGTTTATTTTCTCAATTTATAATTGTTTGCACTTGTGACTGCAGATTTCATTAGACTGTAAGATTCACAGATAACAATGAACGTTTTATAAAACCTGTCAAGTTGGGCTGTTGGTTCAGGTAACCACAGTTCTACAGAGTAGTCTGGTCAAGAGACATTGCTACATAAACATGGAAATTACTCATGCTGGGTATGGAAATTTATGATTTCCCCCCGGTGTGAAACATTTTACATCTTTTCTATTGTGTTTGAAATAAATATTTTGCTGTAGTATCCTAAGTTGTTTGATTAATATAGTTGAATATTCTCTTCTTGTTAACATACGATCTGTAACATGTGACTCAATTAAAAACATGGTAGAAATAAGTAACTAGCATAATCGTACTGTAAAGAATTTTAACATGAGACACTCGAGTTAAAAATAAAAGTGAAAGTAATTTTATTTATAGTATTAGTTTTGAGGTATCACATCTCATATTTACTGTGTAATTATTTTTATTCTAGAATGCTCTTCTATGCATTCTTTTGTCCAAATATTCTTCAAATTTCTGACAACTATTACATGTAAAAATATATTTTTAACTTTTTTCTAGACAAAATTGTGTAGGCTTTTATGAGATTAAAACTCAAATCTGTAGTTACAATCAAAATCTATTTTAAACTATAATATTGCGTTTGTTATTCCTTGGTTGACCAAGGAATAATAGTAAGAAGCCAAGTCTGATGATAATATTATCCTAATTTTAACAAATTACAGGAAAAACTGAGACATAAAAATGGACAAGTTATGGAGATTTATATTGATAAATTGTGCTGATCAAATATGTGCTTGAGTACCATGATATTTTCAGTAATAGTACAATTGAGCACCTCTTACCTTTGACTAATTACATCATTAATTCTAAATAAGGTCAAGAAATGTGTCACTGAATCCTGAGACTTCTTTATAAAAATACCACTTTTGTTTCCAATTGTAGCATACCAAAATTAGTATTTTTTTAAAGTGGGACATTTTACCTTTGAGGACTATAACATGCTTTCAAGCGTTCTGATTTTATTTATATTTGCATTTATTCTAAGCTGAACTTCTTGGATATTATGGACTCAAGAGCTAAGAATGGAACTTACTTATATGTGCAAATAAAGCACTCTACAAAAGAGGAAGGAGTTGTCAGTGATTCTAGTACTTGAATTCTATGGTAGGAATGAAGCTTAACAAGTTTATAAAGATTTACAAAGCGTGGGCTCAGGGTGCAGGATCTCTTCCTGTGAACAGATTCATATCTTTGTTGAAAACAACATTCGTTATGTAAAACATCATTTATCTTCTTATCTTTAATGTTGTAATTTGAGGTTTCACTGCTTGACTTGGTAATTTGGCAAATGATTAATTTTAAAATTGTAAAAGAATAACTATCATAAGGAATTTGTAACTAATTTTATGTTGCAATTTAAAATATTTTCTCTGGAGTCTGGGCGTGGTGGCACACACCCAGTCTTAGCACCGGAGACTTGAAAACAGGAGTCCAAGCTGCATAGTGAGACCCAGCACCAGATGCAAAAGGTACACATATGCATTTTTTCTCATAAAGCCATTAAAATATCTGAAAAATTTATATTATTTTCATTTTTCCAGCTGAATAGTTTAGTGGATTAAAGTGCTTCCAGGCAGGCAGAGGGGCCAGGGGATCAATTCCTGTAACCAGGTGGATCCCCATGAATCCTATCTAGTAGTGAGACCCTGAACACCCTGTAGCCCCTTCCTTAAAATTATTTAAAAAACAAAGACTTAAATTTGAGAACCATTGATATTTAAGAAATACAGGAGATTAAATGGTGTGATTCCACTCACAATCCCCTAGCTATGAGTCTACAGAACAGTGATTAAATGCACAACAGTCTCTAGCGCATATACTTTATAGTATTTCAAAGAGTTCGCATTTGTTGTTCACTGAAAACAAACACAGAAGCCTTCAGGTGAATAACTTGGTAATTAAGTCCTCTACATTTGCCTTTAAACTATAAAGCAAAGAAAATCAAAGCTGTCACTACTAAGTTAAACTCTTCTTTAGAACTAAAGTGTTGAAGTGTTAAGTTTTTATTTACATTACACACACACACACACACACACACACACACACACACACATTCACTTTATTTTGAAGAGCCTAGCACATAGATAACGTTTCAGGTCTACAAATGGACTTCACTGTGAAACGGAGCAACAGACACGACTGTTGATCACAGCTGAATCAGCTGGCCTATGTTGGTGCATATCTGTAATGCACTCTGGCAGCAGATGAAGTAGGATCATAAGCCCAGGCCTTCATTGTATAAGACATGCACACATATGCCAGTAGACCTATGTTATCAAAGAGAAATTATGTATTTGAGTACCAATATATATATAAGTATACAATTCATATATTTAATTTGACCTTAGTCATAAGGATAATTGGACTGGTACAGTCTAACCTATTTCCAAGTGCCAAGAAACACATTAACTATTTAATTTCATCCATTCATTTGAGTGTGTACTTAAATGTTTATTTATTTGGTCATAATAATTACACACACTTTTTAGAATCAGAGCATGTACGTATCATATCTTAAAGGCCACTGCGATCCCTAGGAATTCCAGAAGTTGTGCTTGCGTGAACAGTCACTTAACTCTTCACTGTATTCAATGATTCATGAACGGACCACAAATGGCATCTGTTTTGCATTGTCTTTCTCTCGTTTCTTATGCCTGTGATTCTCAGCTTTGACTCCATGTTAGAGTCATCTTTGAAGATTTGAAACTTCCCTGTGCCTAGCATAAACACAAAACAAAGTCACAACTCTTAAATTGAGAAACATTCATCAGTCGTTTCTAAATCTCTCAGAAAGATTCTGGTGTATTCCAGTTGGAAAATTGTACTCCAAGCCTTATTTCCATGAAGTGAGAGGCCACTTCACCTCTTAAAGATCATGAAACAGCCCTGGTTAGACTCTCACATGCTTTTTAAGCGACAATTGTTGTTTTCCTCATCAGCGCCTTTTTGTGCATCATTCTGAAGGCAAGATGCGTCTCACAAAAGATCAAGCTGACTTCTGGACCTCAACTTTACCCCTCACCTGAGGGACTCGTTTATTTCTTAATAAGTCACTCATCTGCCATTACTTTTCAGTTTTCTATTTCTACCAAGCTCTTTCACATCTAGGATAGCAATAATAATAATTTTAAAAAGTGAATGAAAGGGTTGTTTGAATTTGCTTCCTCCATGGCTAAGCACATTGATAGGAAGTCCTGGGTGTAGTTTCTGGTAGATGATGATGGAAAAATATTATATAATTTTACCTTTTCTCCCTCTGATGAGGTTAAGTCTTTGTTTTCTGCACTGCACATTTTATACAGAAACTGCAACCTAAACAGATTAACTTTTTAGGCCCTATCTCATTTGAACACTGAAACATCTAGTAACATCTCACTAAGAACATTTTTAAGGAGGATGACATCAATTTAGATACTAGAAAAGACTCAGAAACAGCTTAAAGGAGCTTCAGGTCACAATGAAATTATAAGCAAAGGAGGAGGTAAAGCTCACAAGAACTGGCAGGAGATAGCTTTTAAGAAAGGTTGTGCTACATTAACTTCTCCAACATACGTTATCTGCTTACATTTCCTGAGAATATGAGGCTGCTCCTAGGAAAACATCTCAGCTGAAAGAGTAGGAAATGACTTGTTTCGTACTGTTTCCCTTGCACGTATGTGAGCTCAGACATGTGACCCCACGACGTAGAATGTAGGTGCTCCTTTTATCCCCCTCTCATTCATCTTTCTTTCAATTTGTTCCTGATCTCTCGATCTGTCAGAATGCTAAATCGCCGTCCTCCTCTGGTTTACTCATTCATAAGTAAAATCTCCTCCAACTTCATTTTAACTGTGTTAATATTTTTTGACCTAAAATATACTAATATATTGTCATAATTAACATTTACAATATTGTTGATCTGTTAATTATATTTATTTTACTTTTCATGTTCCTGCCTTACAGAGTGGTCTCTGACAGCTGATAATCTAACATTTTCTTTTTACAAATTTTTTTTTTACTTTTTAAAGAATACAAAATGGTAATAGAAAAAAAAACATGAAATGATAAAAAATTCCACTAAACTATAATATGAATTCAACAATGATTGCTGTATTGCATGATGTTATTTTCAAACTAGTTGTTTAGGTTACAGACTTAAATGTGCAAGATTGGTTCAAACAAAAAACAAAGCAAAACAAAGCAACAACGAAAATGTTAGAAGAAATAAAAAATAAAACAATTAAAAAAAAGAAAATCAGAAAGCATTAACTTCTTCCAAAAGGCCAGCAGAAAAGGAACTACAACCGTTTTTGAGGCCTGGGTTTGATTGATTGTTTCTTTCTGTGGTAGTGCTTTGCTATTTTATCTGTTCCCTGCATCCACATGTGAAGGCTTCAAGGAAGCAACTTTCAAGTCCATAATTAGGACCCATCATTTCAGTGGACTGCGTATCTGGCTGTCCTGACCACCCACCAATGATGCTCACGGCCACAGTCTTGGGAGCATAATGACGTCTTCATTTATTGTTATTTGCTCTCCTTTCTCGAGAACCGAGTGAGACGTGACCTGGCAGCACCTTGGCACTGTTACTGACACTGTTTTCACACATGCTGATAATTGTGGGATGTGCCAACTTCATTAAGTCTTGCAGAGGAATAACCGACTTCTAATTCTGTCACCAATTCAGCGATATTGCCATAAGGTATTTTCTAAAGTAGCAATTTTACTCAGAAAATTCTCCTTATTGGCTTAATGGAAAGTGACGAGAGAAGAAGAAAATTTTATGTAGTTATCTTAATTTATTCTTAATATTTTAAAGAAAGGGGATGGTTTATGAATGAATTTGAATAGTGATTTTTTCCTAATTTTCTCCATTTTCAGTATCATCCTATAATCAAGCACATTAGCTGATTCTTGATATTTGAAATCATCATGCCATTATATTTGATCAATACAGTGCCATAATTACATCAGTAGCAGCTCTATAGAGTGGCTGTCACAACTTGTGATATGATCCCAATAATTTTAGAATTTATGAGAGCACAGAGTTTGCCATGTTTTTGGCCTTTCTTTCTTTCTTTCTTTCTTTCTTTCTTTCTTTCTTTCTTTCTTTCTTTCTTTCTTTCCTTCTCTGTCTGCCTGCTTGCCTTCTACCCTTCTTTCCTTCCTTCCTTCCTTCCTTCCTTCCTTTTTCTCTCTCTCTCTCTCTCTGGTCAGGAGTAACCAGTTTTTTTGATGGCCAAATTTTAGCCATGATGGATTTTAAGTCCATCCCATAATATTTTGAACATGCATTTTGAGATATACTCAATTACGTTTTATGAAGTGGTCATCCTGACTCTGTTACCTACATTTTCAATATGCAATAAAGCTAGCTACTTATTATCGATCTTTAGGGTCTAATATAATAACATGATAGATACTCAATAAAAGAAAATATTTTGCGCTTATATTATATCATGGATACAGTAGGGACTTGTTCTCAGCTACTACCTTCTTAATACAATGGAATGTGTTTTCAGAGATACAGAATACATCAGTCTTGCAGGGCATGGCATTATCCCTCGCTCTTTACTCACTGAGAATTAACTAGGAGATCAGATGCTGGATTTAGAAATCATAGTCTGAAATATGAAATTTGCAAAATAACATCAGCATGAATAAGCGCCACCCAGGAGGTCCTCCCTGACGAGTCAGTGATCAGTGGCTGCACCTGAATACTCTGCTTTCATAAATTTTTGCAGAGATCAGTTTGTTTGCTAGCAGTGTGTTCTTGCAACTGACTATTGTTTATCACATTAAAGGCTGCTCTGTGTTATGTCTTCACAGGGCGTATATTTTTAGAAACTTGTTCTGATGTGAAAGATAAACTGTTGTCTAAGACATATAGTGCTTTAGCATGAGCAGCATCAATCTCTTGTGCTCTCCCATAAATATTGCTTTGTGACTGGATCTTGGGATTTCCTGGTAACGAGCGTACTTTTGGTAATTGATACTCCTCCACTAACATCATTAATCAAATGAGTTTATGAGCAAAACCATAAGGCGTCCATTGATACTGTCCCATAGCCTGTTAGATGTAAAGCAGATTTTAGAAGTAGAGCTCCATGATATCTAAACGTCTAAAGGAATTTTACCACCTTTGTTATGTGCTAACTCTAATCCCAGTAGCCCTTTCCCAGAAGCTTTTTCTGCCAGGATGGAAGCATACCCATTGATGATAGATGAGAGGTAGACAGACAGACAGACAGATCTTCAGGTCAAACTTCAGTTGCTACTTATGAGGGGTCTTCACTCATGACAATGAAGTAAACAACAGAAGTTTTACAGGAGTCTGAGCAATAGGGCAATGCTTTGTGCACAAGCTCTGAACTACTCTGCCTGATAATGGACCTCACCTTCATCAGTCATTAGTTGTGTGTTTTGTATATATAAAGCAAACACTGTTTCAGTGTTTTACTACTTTAAAAAATGAAATGATGGTAACCAGTATCACTGGCTCTGTGTAAATCTTTAATATGAATACTTATACAATGTAAGGTTCTTAGTTTTGTACCTAATTTGCAATGAAATTCATCAAACCAAATAATCTGTGTCAACTGCTGTTGCTGAGGTGCAACTTATTAAAATCATATTTGCCAAGTCATAGAATGTGTAGGAAGGCTTTACAGCTAACTCTACAGAAAATCCCCCAAGTTCAAAGACTCAAACCAACCAATAGAAAGTATGCACAACAGATATAGCACAATAACAACTCTAGTATTTAAATGAATTATGAATGTATCACTGTTGTCTTTACCTGCTGATAAAATTTTGAACCAGAATATATTTTTATAAGCACTGAGTATGTATTGCCAATAATGTTATGATTTTAACAATCAAAGGTCCCAAATTTCTACTGTCATGCAGAGCAGTGATAGAAGAACTTAAGGTTCATAGGAATGAGATTTGGAAGAGCCCCAGTGTGAAATTAGATTATTTTATGGGAAGTCTGGGTCATGTGCTTGCCTCTTGATGTTTCTGCTTAAAATATATTTTCTACTTTTACATTGGCAAAATTTAATTAGCACAATATAAAATTTCCATATCATTTGAGACATCCACTTTATAAAGTTGGTGGAACTATAATTTATTAAACTAGTGAGTTTAGGTACGTAGATATCAGATACATAGATGTGTGAAAATCAAGGTGCAGTAAACAGATAACCAGATCATAAATACGTGGAGTTTGCATAACAGAGCACAATACCATGAAAAGATTAACCTTGGGAATTCATGATCCCAACAGTTTCACATTGTTGGATTACAGAACTGAATCCTTCTACTAATGACAATGTAATTAAAAGAAATTGATAGTGAGTATCGATGGTTCCAGAAAAGAAATCTGTAACGGCATGGCTTACAGATCGTGTCAGAGGAATTTAAAGTAGAAGATAAATGAAATGTTCAGGTAGAGGAGTATTGGAAAGAAACACAATAGATCCATCTACTTGGTTGTATTGAGCTCTATTATGTTGTCACATACACTTGTTATTGATGGATTTGAGGCTTTGATCTTGGGGACATTTCTATAAAGTTAGTTTGAGAGCTCCCCTACATATTCTATGAACTGCATGAACCATTTTAACAGTGACTGGCACCCATGTAAAACGCAGTTGATTCACAGGTAATTTTAATTTCCTACTGGAATTTGGAATCAGAAAAAGTGTCACTATTGTACTGGTTTAAAACAATACAAAATTTTTTTCACAGTTCTACAGGTTAGGAATTTCATGCGAAGTTTTATCAAACTACTGATGACAGTTTGCAAAGGACTGCTTTCAACTGTGAAGACCTTACACAAAACACCTCTGTTTTGTAAATAGAGGTTGGTGCTCATTTCCTTGGAGTCATCAGATTGAAGTTGTTTTCCTTGTGAGGAGACACCCCAAATCCCACCCCTGTCCTGTATTGGTCAGGGTTTACTTAGAAGACCAGAACAGATGTATTATAAGGAATGGATATTAACACAAAATATACAATACATAAGGAATTATAAGATTGGCTTACAATAGTCAGCCACAGAGTCAGATGAGGAAGTGTGCAGAGGGCATCTGCATGCTCCAGACTGAAGAATTCAGTCCTGAGGTCTGAACTTCACTGCAGCTTTCCGTGTAAGTCTCTGTCCGTTGGCTTATGGGTCTACGATGGAAGACCGATATATCTATAATGGACCCTGAAGAGTCTGCAAGGAATGACGGAAAGATTCAAGCTCCCAGCTGAAGCGTCTGTGCTGCAAGCTGGATGATAAGTCTTGAATGTGAAGGCTGAAGCATCTCTGACACAGTGAAGTCTTGACTCCTTCCTTAGCCCTTTAATAAGTCTCTTTGTGCTCAGTCATTCTGATGGGCCCATTGTGTCCTAGGGTGGAACCAATTATAACCCAGGGTGGGCCCTTGATCCTGCTCTAGGGAGGAGACAATTATATCCTAGGCAGGCTCTGGTCAAGCTCCAGGAAGGAACCAATTGTACCCCAGGGCAGGACTTCCACCAATAGGGAACCAGGTTGCTGAGTCATCCAGTCAAGTTGACACAATATATCAGACACTACAAGGCCCCACTTCCTGCATGCCTTGGTTCACGTCTACTTTCCTTCACCTTAGCAACTAGCACTGGAGAATTGAATCCTTCTCATGATTTGATACTTTCCTCCCTCTTTATTTATAAAATAAGTAACAGGATACAAAGTTAATGTAGAACTGTTCACAGGTTTCTTTTATATTCTACAAATGGAAATTTATAATTTAAAATTAAAACAATAGTGTGTATATCAGTGGAAACAAATGAGAAAACATAAAGCCATAACCCTAGCGACTTATGTGTAGGAGCTATATGAGGAAATAATCAAGTATTCCTTAGAGACAAATAAGTCCAAATATATGTGGTAATAAGTTGTGCTTATAAACAGGGAGATGCAATATTTTCAACACATTAATCCTTCCCAAATTTTTCTATACGTCCACTATACTTCAAATAAAAACTTCAGCAAGTTACTTTGTGACTATCACTGAATCAATTTAAATATTGTATGTCAATAAAGAAGAAAAAGGACCCAGAATAAACAAAGTAACATTTAAGTCACAGGACAGACCATGCTGAATTTTAAGCTTGCACTTACTCCAAAGTAATTAAACCATTATACGTTTGGAGAAAGAATAGAGAACTAGATAAGTGTGATACAATAGCAAGTAGAGACATGAACTGGAATTACCATTATTTGCAGATAACATGATACCTACATAGAAGATTCCAAGAACTCCCAAAGACTTGCAGATTCAATAACCAAATTTGGCAGCACATAGGATATAAAGTCAACATTCAGAAATGAAAATACAGTGGTAAATAAATATATGAAAAGTGTTCCATATCATTGATCATTCAAGGGATGCAAATTAAAACAATGTTGAGATTCCATCTCATATCACAAAGACTGGCTATCATCAAGAAGTTAACCAATGGCAAATGCTGAAAGGCTGTGGGGAAAAAGAAACCCTTCTGCACTATGGAAATTAGTATGACGATTCCTCAGAAACCTAGGGCTGGTCATCCCGTTCAAGCCACGGTGTCCCCTTATGAGTATTTCCCCTATGAACTGAGATCAGCATACCACCGTGATATATGTGCACCCATGTTTGTAGCAGCTCAATTGTCATAACTAACTCTTGGGTACAACTCCAAGGCTCACCAACTAAAGGATGGATATAAAACATGATATTTTTATGCAATAGAATATTAGCAATAAAAAGATAAATGCAACGCTCTTATAGCTAAATAGATGCAGCTAAAGAATGTATTGGTGAATGAAATAAATCAGATCTGCAGGTGTAAACATCATATTGTCGAGCTAGTGTGAAAACTTGAAAGAATAAATAAAATCTGAAATATTTTATTTCACAAAGTTACGGTGAAAGCAAAGAATCTGTTCATTGGAAAGCAACAGATGGGATGCCAAAAGGACAAAAGAAATGATGGAATGAGATATATTTATGTATAATTGCTGGATAGCTTGGATAACTGTTCAGTTGATTTCTGCTAGTCTATTGAAAGGGACAGTTCAGGTGTAAGTAATTTATTTGTTTTTATTTCTTTTTCTCCCTTTTACTTTATTGTAACTGTTTTAACCAATTTGACAGGTTTGTATCTGGTAACCAAAACAATTAATTTGATGATAATGTTATGAAATTAAATGATCATTGTTGAATTCCTAGTACTTTGTGTAATGAAATTTTGTATTGATTCTAATTTTTTAAAACCATTTTTTATTCTTTTAAAAAATCAATAACATGCCTGTACACAAAAAAATGAGAATACACTAAGAAAAATTATGGAAATGACACCTTTTACATTAACATTAAAATCAGGAAAAGAAAAAAAGAAATGCTGAGGAATCTATCCAACAAAGAAAGTAAAAGAGTTATATGATGAAAATTATAGTACTCAGAAAAGAAATTGAAGAGGATTTCAGAAAATGGAAAGATATCCCATGTTACTGCACAGGAAAGAACAAACACTGCAAAAATGATCATATTACCAAAACTCTTATACAGATTCAATGTAATACTGATTAAAATACTGCTACTATCCCTCACAGATCTAGAAAAAAAAATTCTAAAATTCACTTCAACCAGAAGAAACATATTAAAAATAATCATGTGATATGGAGTGATAGCTAAGCAGTCTAAGCACCTGCTTAACAAATGTAAGACCGAGGGTTCAATCTCCAGTACCACATGCCATGCTGGCCCCGTGCCAAGTGAGTCTGAACTTTGTAGCAAGACTCTGTACCAAATAAATGGACAGACAGAGAGAAAGATAGACGAGTATATGCAATCACGGACAATAAAACAAAAACAGGAAGCATCTCAATATCGAACCTCAAGTTATACTACAAACCTACTGTGATAAAAATCAGCATGGCACTGGCCAAAAGTAGGCCTGAAGATCACACAACTACAAGCACACTCAGCCACCATATCTTTGACAATGGGGCCAAATACGTTCCCTGGAAAAAAGATAGCCTCACTAATAAATGATGCTGGAAAAATGGGCTCTTCACATTCTGAAGGCTAAAGTTTGACCCCTGTCTCTCATCGTACAATAAAAAAACATCAAAATTTATCAAAGATTTCTTTTTGTCTTTTTTTTGAGACAGGGTCTCACTATGCAGTTCAGGCTGGCCTTGAGCCCACTTTTGTAGTCTAGGCTGGTCTCGAACTCATACCAATCGTCCTGCCTCAGCCTCCCGAGTGCTGGAATTACAGGCGTGAGCCACCACACCCGGTTATTATCAAAGATTTAACTACTAAAGTAGAAACAATAAATTACTGTGGGAAAAGTAGGTAAAAATATTGAAGGCATCGAGGTAGGTAGAGAGTTCATGGAAAATAACTGCACAGAAAATACTTCAGGGAATCACTACCTGGGCTCTCATCTGTTTGAAAAGTTTTAGCTCTTCAAAGGAGATCACCAACAGAGGAAAACAAAAATGCATGAGAATAAGGAATGAATAGGGTGAAATTACTACAGACCCAGCAGAGATACAGAGAATCATAAATAGTTAATTTGAGAATCTCTACTCTCACAGAATTGAAGCCACAGATGAAATGGACAGATTCCTAGAAAAGTACAAATTACCAAAAATTAATCAAGAAGATATTAGAATTCTCAACAACCCAATAACAGCCAATGAAATACAAAATGTAATAAAAAAAAAAGCCTACAGACAAAGAAAAGTCCGGGTCCCAATGGATTCACCTCTGAATTCTACAAGAAATTTAGAGAAGACATAACCCCAATACTCCTCAAACTCTTCAATGAGATTGAAAAAGAAGCAATCCTTCCAAAATCATTCCTAGAGGCAAGTATCACACTGATACCAAAACCAGAAAGACATGTAACTAAAAAAGAAAACTACAGACCAATCTCTCTCATGAACATTGACACAAAAATTCTCAATAAAATCCTAGCCATTAGAATACAACAAATCATCAAGAAGATTATACATCATGACAAGGTAGGATTCATCCCAGGGATGCAAGGATGGTTCAATATACGCAAATCTATAAATGCAATCCACTATATCAACAGAACCAAGACCAAAAATCACATGATCGTCTCAATTGATGCCGAAAGGGCCTTTGA
>PVJA010011170.1:11673-55527 GCA_004027025.1 Myocastor coypus | reverse complement strand
CGCCTGTAATCCCAGCACTCGGGAGGCTGAGGCAGGAGGATTGGTGTGAGTTCGAGACCAGCCTGGGCTACAAAAGTGAGCTCAAGGCCAGCCTCAACTGCATAGCGAGACCCTGTCTCAAAAAGACAAAAAAAAAAAAAAAAAAAAAAAAAAAAAAAAAAAAAAAAAAAAAAAAAAAAAAAAAAAAAAAAAAAAACAACACTGCAATAGCATCTTACACCAGAAAGAATGGCCATCATCAAGCAATCAAATAATAACAAGTGGTGGTGAGGCTGCAGTTGTAAAGGAGTTGTGTGAATGTACAAATATGCAAACCATCATGGAGCTTTCTCAAAGAACTAAAATTAGGAATTTCATTTGTGCCAGCTATTCCCTTTCCAGGTATGTTCCCCGAAGAGGTGGAGACATCATGACATGCACTTTAATGTATGTAGCACCACAGTTCATAATAGCTTAATCTTGGAAGTAGACTGCACGGCCATCAACAGATGAGTGGGTAAAGAAAACGTGGTATTAAAATATTAAAATACTAAGTGAAATATATTAGACGCTCAAGCTTAAATACCACAGGTTGTCCCTCATTTGAGACAAGCAAACTGTGAACCGCAAAATAAAGATTTGATAGGAAGAAACAGGGAGATAGATCTCTGCAATGCAAAAGGACCCAAATACTTACAACGAATGTAAACATTATGTGCCATAAATATAAACTAAATATGACATTAATAATGGGAAGAGGATCTAGTGCATGTACCTATTCCCTAAGATGAATGTAAAGCTTATGTAGCACAAACATCTAATAAAACTGAATTAAATAAAGGAAAAGTACCTCTAAAGAAGCGGCAGCCCTTCTCTCTCATCTCTCTAGGAGATGCGTACAGCCCTGCTGGCCTACAGTGAGGGCCTGGAATCTCTCAGGGACTTCAGGTACAGCGGTATTGCCTCTCTTTTCACCACTAGAACAGTGATAACACTCTCACTTGTGCTTTTCTGGTTGGGGCAGCTGGGCAGGGTCTTCTGCTTGTCCTTGTCATGTGTGCCACCACCCTTTGCAGGTATTAAGAAACAGAGGGAGGGAAGAACATTATTTTCTCTGGTGCTAAGGGATAAGCCCAGCTGTGGCACATGCTAGGCAGATGCTCCCCAATGGGCTATCTGCCCACTCACAGTTTTTAAAAAGAAAAGAATGGCTTCTAGCTGTGCCTGTGGACCTTGACCAGATACGCCTCGCCAGGCTGGCCACCTGCTGTTGCCAGTACCATTTTCGAGGCCTCACAGCACTCCATCTGGCAACTCTTTCTGCTATCCAGTGCTGGCAGGAAGGGACTATGAGCACCAGCAGTTTTCAGCCTGTCAAGGCCTTTGGAACCATGGCAGTGGTTGGGGAAGCTTCTGGGCTCAAGTATTTTCTGTGGTCTTAGCTTTCCAAGTTTCTGGAGCCAAGAATCCTTTCTGCTAATACTGTGTATCCCAATTGTGTTCCTTGGAACCATAATTTCCTGTGAAATACTGCTGTTTCTTAGTGTCGCAGTCAAGTAAGTTTGGCACTTGCCAAAGTAAATACAGGTAAGCCAGTTTCTTTACTGTAAGTTTTCTTGAGACCCTTCATGTGGAAGTACCCGTTGTGCACGCAGGAAGTGCGTGTGGTATTCCAGTACCCTCCACTTAAACACTTGCAGATTTTTCTGTGTTCTGAGTTCTGTGTGACTGTGCTTTCATGAACCTCAACACTAAAGACATCCCTCCCCTCCTTTCCATCCAAGTTTTAAGAAAACCTCCCCTAGCATTCCTATAAATCAGTAGAACACTACAGCTTCCTGGCCCAGAATTCTTTACTGATTCTCGATTTCCTAGGTACAAATTCACCTCTTAATGTTATAAAAGACCTTCTGGAACCAAAGATAGGCCACCCAACCTCTCAAAAACTGTGCCCTAAGACATGGTCAGCTGAAGTGCATGTGCTTCTGAACGTGTGGCTCCTTCATACATTACTCTTGCTGTCTACTCCACCTTTCCTGCCTCCGCTGCCTGGGAAACAACAACACATATGTGAGCATTGGTGCCTGCCTCTCTTTGCATCTTTCTTTTTTTAATTTTAATTTTTATTACTTTTAATAAGAGATAACAGAGTTGCAAAACATGTTAGTAGCACATTCGCAATAGTTGAGACACTGCATGTTGTAGACATCTTTGCATCTTTTTTTAATTTAATTTTTTTCTTGTTTCAGAACTTTTGTTTGTTTATTTATTTTTATGGCTGGCTCAGCCTGCCCTGAGGGCAAGGCTGGCGCAGCATGTGGCGCCGGGGATCGAACCGCGGTCCCTGCAGCCGCCCAAGCTTTCCTAAGCAGTCACTTTAGACCACTGAGCCATCCTGCCGGGCCCATCTTTGCATCTTTCTAACTCATGCCTCAGGCAGGACCAGGACCCCGCCTTTCAGCCCCATACGCTGAGCTTACCGCAGACCTTTACCATACATAATTGGGGACTGTTCACTGTCATTTCTCCTCTACTGGTTCTAAATTTTGGGTGGGCCTCCCTACTGCAGTATCTCTGGCCTTCCTGCAGCAAGGACTTGGGTGTTCATGCACTGCTTCTTCCTTTGAAGTTCAGAGTTCAGGACACTCACAGGCCATGAGCTTGCCATAGGACAAGACTATTGGCATCCAGATTGTTGGGAGCAGTGAAGCTGGAAATTAATCCTATGTGGGAGGCAGGAGGAGGTGTTACTACCCAAAGCCATCGTGCTACCTCAGTCTTGAGAAATACATGCTGCCTGGACATTGTGGGCTATGAGTTGCTAGGCAACCTTGTGTCTTGCAACTTTGCAAAGGTATAAATAAACACTCCTACTGTTGCTCAGGGATTCTTTGCCCATCAGGCATGTTCTACCACCTGACCTCAGTTATTATCTCTTGTCTTTATTTTCTAAATCTTTTCTCCATTTTCTCCTGGGGACCAATGAGAGATCAACAGATCCCCCTACCAGGTGCCACTGCTTCATGAGCTCTTCTTCCCTAAACAGATATCTGATATTGGCACAGGTACAACATTCTTTTCTCTTATGCTGTTTTACATTTAGCCTTCTATAGTTTTAATGTAATTTATGTCTCTTCTACTAACATCTAGTTGTTAGTATTGAGTGTTTCTTGTTTATTTGCTTGCTGTTTTCCAAGCAGAGCGTTGCGCCTGCCCTGGGGGTGGGCTGGCGCAGCATGTGGTGCCAGGCAGTCCCTGGGGCTGCCTAAGCTTACCTAATCAGGCAGTTTAGACCGCTGAGCCACCTCACCGGCCCAAGCCTTTTACTTACAGAAGTATTACTTAAGCAGCTCAGTTTAAATTCATTATTTTACTATTTGCTTTCCATTTTATCCACCTATTATATGTCCTGTATACCTTCTCCTTTATGTTCTTTGGAATTCATATTTTTTCATTATTCCATTTCTCTTTTTATTATATTAGTGCTTATAGATTCCTTTTTGTCAGTTTAGACAAGAATCACCTGTGTAATTACATAATTTGTTTCTGACTTCTTATTAAAGTCTACTATAAATTAGTCCTTTTAACAGCTTTCAGAGAGCAAAAAGACTTTGGAACATTTTAATTCTATCTACCTGACTTCCACATTTTAACTTTATGTATATTCTAGATCCCATCAGGGATATGGCCACCGTTCGTATGATCAAAGTCCATCCTACTTGTGACGGGCTGAGCCTCTCCCTCCTGCCCTGCCCTTCCTGATGATGAGATGCCCCTTGAGAACACTTCTGTTCTGCCTGAAGAACAACTTTTGTTTTGCTGTTGTTGTTGTCATGTATGACTACTGGTCATGAACTTCTCAGTTTCCTTTATCTATCCTGCCTTTATTTTGCCTTCCTTGTTAATGGAAATTTTCAAGCCTAATGTGGTAGGACAAATAAGCTTCTGATGACTCATCAACACAAGTAATAACAGCTCCACTCTGTGTGTGGACAGCTTCACCAGGTAATCTAGGTTAGGCAGTGCTTTAACATTTAAAGATATTCCATCATTTTCCACCATCTAGTGCTACAAAGAAGTCGGTTGTTACTTTAATCAATAACCCTTAAAGAACACCTAGTAATCTTATAAGGTATCATATCTATATATCTTACATACGTCTCATGTATGATGTGTATGTCATATATTATTTACTTACATGAGTACTCTTCTACCATCTCCCCATAGAGAACAAGGCTCAGCTGGATCTTCCATAGGTTTTCACAGTACTTCTTCTCCACTAATAAGCAGTTAGAAACACGGTATATAATATGAAATTTGGAGATGACTAAATAATGTCAAGGTCAATAGTTTTTTCTCCCTGTTTATCGTTATAGTATTTTTTTACACTGAAGCATTGGTGCTATATTTTGGTCTTGTTGGCTAGCATATTTTGGATAGCTCCTGGAATGTAGACATCTGTGATGGTTTGTGTCTAGCTGTTCCCCCAAAGGCTCATGTACTCACTCGGGCAGAGTTTGTGATTAATTCATGATCCACTCCTGGGATTATGGGTGTGCGTGCTACACCTGCCCTGGGGCAGATAGCCCTGGATGCAGTATAAGGATAGGAGAGACTTGCTCTCTGCTGCTCCTTCTGCTCCCTGATGATTTTGCTGTTTTCCACTGCTGTGAACTGCTGCCCTCTTCCATGTGCCTCTCTGCCTTGGGATCAGCCAAGTATGGACTGAAACCTCCATAAACTGTGAGCATAATAAACCTTTCCTTACTTCATTTGGGGTGTTGGGTATTTTGTCCCAGCAATGAGAGAGAAGTAACAGAAAACACATCCCTTCTTCTCTATGAGTTGTAACTCTGAGGATTCAACAAATCATAGCTGGAAAATAGTTGAAAAGCTGTTATGGTTTGCTTGACCCATGTTGTGTTGTTAGACCCTTGCTGGCTGACTTTGCACTGAATATGCACAGGTGCTCTCTGTCTGTCTCTGTCTCTGTCTCTGCCTCTCTGTCTCTGTCTCTCTCTCTCTCTGTCTCTCTCTCTCTCTCTCTCTTTTCTTTCTTGTTTGTTATATATTTGGTATAGGCTCTCACCATACAGCTCAGGCTCATAGTGATCCTCCTGTTTTCCTGTTTTCAGCCTCCCCAGTGCTGGGATTTCAGGCATGCACCACCATGCCAGGTCTTCGTGGCTGGTTCAGCACACCTGGGAGCAGGACTAGCATGCAGTCTTTCTTTTCAATGTCATCATTCTCTTAAGTGATATAGTAAGATCAGTACTTGCAAAGCATTTATGTTGTACTGGGTACTACATTATGAGTTTAAAGTATAAATGGGTTATGTATAAGTTAAATGCAAACACAGCATTATACATCATTCTGTATAAGGACTTTGAGCATCCTCAACTTAGTATCGAGGGTGGTATGAAAGGGTCCTGGAACCAGCTGCCCTGTGTACCCTGAGATTTGGCTGTGATATAGCTGGAGTCTAAACATCCCTCCGGAGCCTCAGGGGTTCATAAGTGGGGCTTCCAGAAGATGAGTAGTTCGTGATGGGCCAGGTTTCATCCATAGGTTAATCCCCTGATAGGATAACAACTTGATGTCATTATTGGCAAGTGATACAAATTTATAAGGTGGGGTGTAGGGAGAGGGTCACAGGAGGTGACCTTGGGAGATGACCTGGGCTCCAGCCCAATGTTTTCCGACTCTCTCACCCATCTGCCTCTGACCACCCCTTGGTGGGCAGCTCTGCTCCATCACACCCTCCCCTATGACGCCTCCTTCTTACCACAAGCCCAGCAGCAACAAAGTCAAGTGACCCAGTATGGTTGTCTCTCAAACTAGGCTCCAAAATGAATCTTTGTCCCTTCAAGATGTTTTTCTTAAGAGTTTTATCACAGCAGTGGAGAGATGATTACACAGATTGTGTGAGTGTCTCTGTGTGTGTGTGTGTGTGTGTGTGTGTGTGTGTGTGTGTGTGCACACACACGTGTGCTATCACAGAAAGCACAGGGAGCTTGCTGCATTGTTCTTGCAGAAAGGCAAGGGCCGTCAGGGGCAGAGCAGCCCTGGCGTTAGGATCCTGGTCAAAGTGTCTCTTGAATTCTGCCCATCCTACATGAAGGAATAATATCTAGGCTTTCAGCTTGGGCAGGAAAGTCAGTAGCATCTACTCAGGTCCAGCTGACTGTTAACATAAACAAATGGGGACTCTGAGTGGCAAAGCTTTTGATGTCTTAAAAGGAACTGGAAGTTCAAAGAACTATGTGATATATCCAGATTTTTAAATATTGGCTTAACTACAAAGAACCTAGGACAAGCCAAACAAAATATATTTCTGGGCCAAAATCAGTGCTTGCATCGACAGTTTATGACTTCTAGAATCAGAAAAGGAAGCATCTCTGTCATGCTTCATTTTTGCTGCCAGAGTTGATGCACAAAGAAAGTTGAGATACATTAAATGCTTGGAGAATCTTGCTCTTGCAGTTGTCCGGGCTGATTGTGGACACATGCAGGCTTCTAGTCTTGGTCACCTGAATTGTATGTATAATTTTTTTTTTTTTAAGTCACACAACCATTCTGGCATGGCGACGCACACCTGTAATTCGAGCACCCTGGAAAACTGAGATAGGACCCTTGCAAGTTCAAGTGCTGCCTAGATATTTTAGCCAAACCCTGACCCAATATTTAAAAAATAAAATGGAGTGATTATATGACTCATTGTTTAAGAAACCCTCAGTTCACTCTCCAGTATATACATATATATTTAAAAAGTTATATAACAATATTTATCTAGAGTCTTCTTTTTTTGCCTTTTCATTGTTGTTTTGGTATCAGGAATCAAACTTAGCACCTTGAACTTAGCAAGCAAATGCTGTGTCATTAAGCTGGATTTCCAGCCCCAGCTGGAGTCTTGAGAGCTCGGTGGAGCCCAGGCCTCACCTGAAGCGAATTTCCCAGGTTGATGTGCCTCTGATGGCTGTCCTGGTCATCAAAGTAGCAGCGACACAGAGAGGACCATCCCCCTTGCAAGATGTCCACAACATCCTGGACCTGTCACAGGGGTAGGGGAAAGGAAAAAAGCTCTGGTGTCCTCATCTGTCCCTACTAACTAGACTGGGTACTTTCCTATTGGAGTCTCATCTCTTTGGGTTTTTTTTTTTGTTGTTGTTTTGAAACAGGGTCTTGCTATGCAGATCAGACTGGCCTGGTACTCACTTTGTAGCCCAGGCTGGCCTTGAACTCTCAGCGATCCTCCTGCCTAAACTTCCCGAGTGCTGGGAGTGCCGATGTGGGCCACCAAGTCCAGGTTTCTTCACATGTAACAGGATAGTGCTTTCAATGCTGATGAATGGAAAACATCTGCAAATAGCCACAAGGTGTGAGGTGTGCACACGCTACATCTGGTTTCTGGGCGCTGCCTGCCCAGACCCTGTGATGTACAATTCCTCAGCTGCCCTCCACTCCCCTGGCCAGCACACCCAAGCTGCTTCAACCCACCCTTGTACTGGACACACTGTCCTCAGGGAGCCCCTCTCCCTCACCACCTGACCCTTCGCCACTGTGTTGAACTCGGCTCAATTCCAGTCCAGAACCTGGGGCTGGCCCCTGGCTCAGTGTGCTTCTCAGCATAGAATGTAGAAAGGAGACTTTAGGCTTTGTTACTGTTGTCTCCTTAGACACATCTGCAGAGAGGCCAGTGGGCAGCAAGCGAGAGCCAAAGCCCTGCCTCTGCTCCCCTCCCAGCTCCAGTCTGCTTGGGCTCACACAGTCCAAAGGCCGACCCCATTTCCCTGCCCCTTGAGCTCTGTGCGCACCCCTGTCTTTCCACTCTGAACACACAGGTAATGATGTGACACCCATTTCTGCCATCCTGTGAATATTGTCTCTACTTACACAGTAAACCTTAGAGTACCGCTGCTGCCTGGTAATTGTGTTTCCCTGGGTTTGGTTTTCAGCCAGCTTCTTGCTTTGTTGCTCAGGCTAGTCCCCAACATCTGGACTCAAGGAATCCTGCTGTCTCCCGTTCCTGAGTGCTAGGAGGACAGGTGAATGTCATCATGCTCAGTTCAGGCCACTGTCATGTTTGCAGTCGCAAATGTCCCTCCCTGTGTTCTCATATGCCTCGGGCTAGATCTAGTGGCATGGTTGAGCACAGGAGAATTAGAGTGAAATGGGCATTGGATGCCCCTGTCAGAGCTCCCCATTCCTTGTTTGTCCCTTTTCATGTATGAATTATTGATTCCACCAAGCACCTTGTCAAGCCAGGTGCTGAAGGACATCCTCCTGCTTCCTGGGCAGGGAGGAAGTGTTTCTCTCTATCACTCTTCTTTTCCCCCAACCCTGAAAGGCCTTCCTGCCCTCCTCAGGCTGAGGTTGAGCGTGCAGGGGCACTGATCTCACCCACCACACTCTTCGAAGTCCCAGCATCCTCAGGGACCTACCCAGGTACATTGTACCCAGCTACCATAGCTTCTGCTACTCAGGTGCCTTCTGGACCCTCATTCTGCAGAGAGTGAATGAAGGCAGCACTCATACCCACCTGTTGGGAGGGCACTTTGATCCCATGTTTCCACACCTTTAGAACACGGGCCAGAAGTTCTACTTCTAGCCATTTCCCCAGGAAAACAAGCATTTGACTGCAAAGTTACCAGGGCAGCCATTTTAAATATCAGACAATTCTATTACATCCATACAGTGGAATCCTACACTGAGAAAAAGATCGAGATGTAAATTATTGATTCTACTCTGGAATTCCTGGGTTGGCCTATAGCCATCCTTCTTTGCTGTTCTCCAGCTAACTTGCAGGAGAAGCCAATGTCTTGGCACCAGCAGCTCAAAGCTCCGTAATGCACTTCCCTTTCTGTGAGTCCCCTTCCTGGGCCACCAACCCTATGCGAGATGGAGCTGTGTCCTGCGTGGCCAGATTCTCCTCCACCTGAGGTCCAGCACAAGTGCTTCAGGCCGGTGCGCTGAGCTAATTACACCCCACTAACCACTGTCCCTGCCCCTGGAGCTCAGGCACAGTCACCCAAGTTGTGTCAGCTCCTGGACACCCGCGCTGCCCAGTCTCACCTCTTGCCTTTGACTGGGATGCTTTTTCCCAGGCTGCCTGAGAAGCTTCCACCTGTCCTTCTTTCTCAGAGCACTTCCCTGGCCGCTTCTGTCTCCGTGTGGCTACTGTTATTGTTCCTCGTGGTTCCTTGTTCTTCTCCTTTCCTTTCCTCGTCAGTACTCAAGTACATATGTGAGGGCCGCACCCGGCTGGGCTTTGTTCACAGGGCCCGCCCAGCACCGACCAGGCAGTGCGCCTCACACAGAGGGCTCAAAGCACACCTTCGAAGAAAGAACACCCATGCTATGCTTTTAATTTTAAAAGGCAAATTACAAACCAATATAGAGTATTGTGGCCACAAACTACATATTATAATGCAATATAACATGGCTTCTACCAGCACTAAAAAATCTGGGAGGGTCCACATTAAACTCTTATCATGTATTTATGACATATAT
This sequence comes from Myocastor coypus, assembly GCA_004027025.1. Taxonomy (NCBI): domain Eukaryota; kingdom Metazoa; phylum Chordata; class Mammalia; order Rodentia; family Myocastoridae; genus Myocastor; species Myocastor coypus. The sequence goes on along the minus strand of PVJA010011170.1, from coordinate 46,038 downwards.
GCAAACTATATATATGTGTGTGTGTGTGTGTGTGTGTGTGTTTGTTCACCTTACTTTTTAAGTTTTTAAAATTTTAACAGTAAAAGCTATCCCATAATAAAAAGGCACACTTAACTCTAATTGTCAAAGAGGCTCCCGCTGATGCCCAGGCCCCATGAAGAGTTTCCCATGGCAGGGCTGAAGTTGAGGACCCGTGTCGTGTCCGCAGTGCTTGGGCCCTCAGCCCCTCCGCTACATGTCGCACATGTCGCACATGTCTTATGATTCTTTCTAGGCTGTGTCCTCCTGCTGTCACAGCACCCGGAACGTGTTCATCATTGCATTGATTACAATCGTGACCTAAATTCGTTTTATGTGCATCTTCTTGCCCGCTGTCTTCTCTCTGGTTTGTACCTTCAGTCAAGGGCATTTCTTGCTTTGCAGTGCTATGGATGGAAGCCAGGGCCTTGCGCATGCGCAGACCAAACAAGCGCCCTGTGGCGCTGGTGCAGCTAACCTAGGAGCACCACTCGAAGGACGGGTGAGCCAGAACTCGGCCTGGCTGATGACCAGCAAAAAGCCTTGCAGACTTGCCTGCAACCTTCAGGAAGTCCCCACCCGGCCTGAGCCTCAGGGTCCCTGTGGGTGACAGCGGAAGCTCCGATGTCAGCCAGCGCTGGGCAGCAGAGGGCAGTAGAGGTCAGGAAATGGAGCTCAGCTGGCAGTCCCGAGCCGCCGCTGAGCCCAGGCTCACTGTGGGTCCAGTGTCTGGACACCTGCTTTGCCGCTCAGTGCTCCAAAGCCATATGCCAAAGGACCAAGCAGTTTCCTAATCCATTTGCACTCTCTTTTGTAACTAGGAAAGGTGAATTTATGCCTTACGTCAAAGTTTATTTCTTAGAGTAGGATGGTCTTAAATCATCGCTGTAGACCTTCTCTCTGCAGCGAAATGGAAACCTGGAGAAGAAAGAAAAAGGCTCGTGGCCACAGGCTTGGGACAGTGCACAGGCCTCGCTCCGCACCTTGTAAGTGTTACCTTCTCTCCTAGAAGAGAGGCCACCGTGTGTGGGGCTGGCTCCCTTCTTCGGCGCCCGGCGTCTCCTGACCACTCAGAGGCTTGTGAGGAACGTGAATGCTTTGCAAGGTGACCCGTGAGCTTAGCTTCCTCTCCATGTGAAGCTGGCAAGGGGCCTTCCCTGCAGACAGGGCACCCTCCTGGTTCCCACACGTTCGTCCAGAGACCCCAGGCAATTCTATCTGCATCTCTCTCACCAGTCCTCAAAGCTAGAGCCCGTTTCTGGTTTACCCAAATGCATGCCCTCCGCTGTGCAGGGCCTATGCCTCTTGAAAAGCTGTGGTTTGCTCACTCCTGAGTGTTCCTGTCACCTGGTGAGCCAGGAGCTCCCTGGCTCTACCCTAGTTCCATTACTTGGGTCTCCTGGTGGCCATGCTACACCAGGTCCCCTAGGATGCTGAGGCTGGGATAATCATAGCCCACGTGGTGGTTAAGACAGGGAGTCCAATGTCCAAGCTCAGGGTCACCGGAAGGATTTCTTGATTCTGGTACCTTCTCTCTGACTGGCTGAAATCTCCTTAATAGCTTTGGAGGCCAGGAAAAGAACAAAAATAAAGATTCCTGCTGTACATCTACCATTAAGAAGCTATTAATCAGCACAATAAGCTCTTGGATCAACTATGTTGTTTCTCTACCTGGAGAAATGAGTCTTCCTTGCTTAGAAGGCCAGGCTGAAGGAGGTGGCGTAGAGGTGGGCTGTACCCACCCCCCGGAGCCTCATCAAAAGTCTATTGCCCTGTAGGGCTTTGCAGATGTGTGCCCACATGTGTGCCCGCCTGTCAACCCCAAGGGCCCTCATCCTCACCCCTGTCTCCTTCAGCCTGAGTTGTTACCCACAGAAGAGGGAATGGGGCCTGGAAAGCCTTACAGGTCCTGCCAGGCAGCACAGGCTCTGCCTCTGTCTACCTCCTGGGCCTCAGGAGAAGGCTTCTCAGTGGCAGCAGGTCCAGCTCCCTGGCGCTTGTACCACCTGACAGCTCTACACTCACTGTCAGGCCCCTCAACGGCCAGACAGTATAGGCCACCCCTGGAGGGGTGGGCTACCATATAGCTGGGCGGGGGGCAACAACAACAATAGGCCTAGACTGTGGGCCCCCATTAATCTCTGCAGTGGGGAGTCTCTGATGGGGGAACCCATGAGATGCCCACAGACAGAAGGAACGGGCCGTGGGCAGCTCCCGGGCAGCACAGTTCACAAGACCCCTACTGCAGAACTTGCTTGTACCTACCTGCTCTTCTGGCATGCTATGAATTGCTTTTGCCTGTCTAGGAGATTAACTTTTAAAAAGATGAAAAATTCTTTAGCTAAGGCTTGATGAGGACTGACCCCTGAGGAGGAGACAGCAGTAACTGCTGGGCACCGCACTTGTGTAATTCATCTTCTTGTCATCAGAGTGGTTCTTTGCTGGTGCCACCAGTGACAGCGTCCCTCAAACTCAGCACCTTGGCTTCCGCCCAGCTGCTGAGCCCCTTCCGCCATGCCCCAAAGCGCCAACCACTCCAGATTGCCACTGGGGTGCTACCACTGAGCTCTAGGGACAAGGGGAGAGATGTCACTTGGACACACATCCTCAGGGCCCTGGGGTACTCCGGCACAAGGTGGCAAAGGCTGGCAAGGCCCAGGCAACCTTGTGCTGAGGAGCCTGGTTGCCACCACGATTGAGAGACACTGACCTTTTGGCCCAGTGAATCGCTGAGACACTCGGTGCCTCACTAAGCGTTGCTCCTTCCCGGGTTCCATTACCCCAGGAAACTCTGGGCGGCAAAGTTGCCATGTCCAGAGTCTTGAGGACTCAGGCATGGATAGGTGGATATGGATTCCTCAGGAATCTGGAGACATTGGTCAGAGAGTGACTCCAGGTACTTTAAGATTCAGAGTTTCAGATAATTGTGCAGGGTTTGTGGGAAGAATATGGGGCTCCTAGCAGTTATATTTACGTCTGTACGAGCTTTTTAAAGTCAGATATTGGCATCAGGCTGGGATTTCTAGACCAGTGATGGCGAACCTTTTAGACAAGGCCTTAAACTGTAGCCCCAACCCCACTTACCCTTTGCAAAATAGGCCGAGCATGGTGGCACACACCTGTAATCCCAGCACTTGGAAAGCTGAGGCAGGAGGATCTGTGTGAGTTCAGGACCACCCCAGGCTACAAGTGACCTCAAGGCCAGCCTGAACTGCACAGTGAGACCCTGTCTCAAAAAGACCAAAATAAATAAATAAGTAAATAAATAAATAAAAATGCCAACACTGCAGGTGAATTGAATCTGAATGTTTTAGCTAAAAAGCAACAAGGACAGCATCATTCACAGATTAACTCTTTCTGTCTTAAAAAAAAAAAGAAAAGAAAAGAAAAGAAAGAAAGAAAGAAAAAAGAAAAAAAAAAAAAAGCAGCACATGTGCGCGGCGCCAGCATCCTCCAGACCATCCCACCGAAGCTGAACCATGCCTTCCCATCTCGGTGTTAGCTCCTCCCCTTTGGTGTCCCTGGAGCACTGCTCGCCATTCACGTTCATCCTGTTTGCTTCTGCTAACCAATCAGAGTCCTTCTCTTTCTCCTTCTTGTCCTCTTCGTTCTCTTTCTTCTCCTCCACCTCTCTCCCCTTTCTTATTTCTCCCCCACCTTTCTGGACTGGGGATTGAACCAAGGCCCCTCGCTAGGAGCTCCATCCTTCTTTCCTCTTTCCTACCATCCGAGGCAGGATCGGAACTGTCCAATCAGCGCTCCAGCTCGGGCTCTCCCTGCCTGGCCCTCTCTCAGGGCTGGGGTGCCAGGTGTGCTCCCCCGAACTTGACTGTGACCGGGCTTCCTAACGAAGGGTGTTGGAGTGGAGTCCTGGAAGGGGGTCTGTGAACTTGGACGGGGAAACAGTGACATCATTATTCTCACTAACTGAAATTCAACATTTTATTCAATTACGAATCTAGGCAGCGTGCCCCACTGTATTAGCAGGGCCTGTGATTTTGTTGCCAAAAGAAATCACAGCTATTTTCATATCACATTACAGCTGATGCGCTTATCTCAAAATATCATTCGGGCTCATCTCTGTTTTGAAATGACTGTAGTTAATAGACCAGTCTGCGGATCTCGTTACATCTCTATTTAGAAAGAACATATATGAACATTTCATACTTAAAAATATTTTGATTACTGAGTTTCAGTATAGTGGGTTTGCTGTGCAGCCTTGTGTTTCCTCGTGTGTGTGTGTGTGTGTGTGTGTGTGTGTGTGTGTGTGTTTTCAAGCATTTGTGAGGGACAACCCAAGGCCCTCTCCAGACTGGCGAAGGGAAGAATTCAGCAGCAAGATAACACTTTACCGCTTCTGCACCCTCTGTACTTAGTAGGTGCCCGCACATAGTAGGGGCTTTGGTTTACTTTTTGTTGATTGACTGAACCACAGAACAGTTTGATCTTGTTGGAGTTCCAGGGCCCACATGTCCCCGAAGGAGAGGAAGGTTCCCCAGATCCTTGGCCTAAGCGAGGCTGGGATCTTGCCCGCTCCCTCTACGAGTTCAGGCCGGACCAGAGTCCCCAAGTCCCTAGCAGCTCTTCTTTGAGCTGAAGACAGGATGGGATCTTCTTGGTCTCACGTTCAGAACCCAGCCCCGGCTGCGCTGCCCACTGTGGCCACGCGATGGCGCTGTGCTCCCGGCCGCGGAGGCGCGGCGTACTCGGGCGGGGCTTGCTCACTCTCACTTCCTGCCCGGAGTTAGGAGTTGAAGGGTTCGGTTCCAGGCGCTGCGAACGCCAGGCTGTGGCCCTTGGAAGGGTGCTCCTGGGCCGCCATGTGGTTCCTCAGCAGCCGGCCAGATAGTCATCAATGATCCGCCCATTGCCCATCAACTCTGCGGGGCCGGACCTTGCTATGGCACTGAGGCGTGGGGAGGCAGGACGCCCCGGCCCCGGCGGGTTTCCTGGAGCCCGCGTTGAGATCCTTCGATTCGCCGCAGCCCTCATCCTCGGAGGCACCGGAGGGACCCGGAGGTAGGTCGTCTGCCCCGTTGTGAGAGCCTCTGGGGCCTGAATGCGAGTTCTGCCCCGCCTCTGCATCCGTTTCGCTTGCTGTCGGGGCAGCGAGGTGGAGCTGGACCGGGTGCTCGCGTGCAGACTCAGCCCAGCCGGGCCTGGCCTCCACCTCACAGACGAGGACAGTGTTGCCCCTGCTGCCCTTCGGGATATCCTGGAGAGGCAGGAGCGTAGCAAGGCCCGCTGTCCCCAACAGAGCCGCCGCCCCCTGAACCAGGGAGAGAGGCTCACGCTGGGCCGCCCGGGTTCTAGATAGAACGTGAACAGCGGGCAGTGTCGCCTTTGGAAGGGAATTGAAGGACGGCGGCGACCTTTCACCCCGAGTCCTTCGAAAGTGGGACGAGTCACCCCTGGAACCCTGAGGTGTGGTCAGGACACAGCTGCTTGGCTGAGCCCCAGCCTCCCTGAAAGCAGGGAGGGCGCACCGGCACCACCCCGTCCCCCTCAGGCTCTGGTCACTGGGGCGTGCAGGCCCCAGCCAGCCCTTGCTGAAGCAGCCGCCGGGCAGGGCATGGATAATTAAGAGACGCACGTCAAGAATGTAAATTCCTGCGGTTCCCAGCTCGGGGAAGCTCGCTGGGTGCTTTGGGACAATTGCAAGCCTGGGAATGTGAGAGCCACAGCGTGGCCGGCTAAAGAGTTATCAGTTTAATGAACTGCTTATGAAGTGTTAAATGCGTGCAAGTGTAAACGCAGCATCTGGGCCTGAGTTTTATTTGTTGACTTCAAACTGAGCGCTTGTTGTTTTGAAAATGCCAATTAATGGCGCAAAATCAGAATTTCTAATGGCTAACAAGGAGATTCCTCTGTAATCTCTCCCCAAATTATCTCAAAATGCACACACACAAGCAATGCAACCACAGAGACTTAAAAGATTATTTTAATTAAACTACCAGGAATTTGCCGCCGTTCTGAGTTGTTACAGGATAATTTGGGGGGTGGGGCCAGAGGAAAGAAGGAAGAGTTTAAAATTCACAGGTACCATAAACACTAATTTCCCAGAAGTCGTCCTAGGAAATTTATCATTTCTACCCATTTCTTGCAGGCCAGAAAACAGACTGACTTCAGGAATATTTACTATTTTCATCAGAAAAATTTCCAAGCTACTCCATGAAGCAATGGAAGTAAGTTGGATTTAGGACAAATGGAAACATTGTGAAATTGCTTATTTTCTTCCAAAATTTATTATTTTTCTTCCTTGTGTCCTGTTAAATCAGTGCCACTCATTAACAACCTTATTTTTGCACTGTACACTTGGCAGAATTTTCACTCCATGATCGCATTCCAAATTAAACTTTTAAGTTTCCAGGGAAAGTGTAACAAGTGTTTAAAGCGGTTAGAATTTAAACTAATGAGAGAAAAGGAAAAAAGCCAACCGCCTTGTTTTCTAGCACAGATGTTGCTTTTTATTTGTTTCACGTTTTGGGGACACTTTTATCCCTGGGTCTTGAAAGGACTGTTCACAAGCCAAGAAGTCTCAGGGAAACGCTGAGGTGTCTGAGTGGGGCTGTTGAAGAGTTCTGATAAACGCTGGTTGAAGAGACAAAGGCGATTCAGAATCGCAGGGTTTGCGTCCGGATTTGGACAAGGCTCCCTGTGAACCGGTTGTCCTGTTAGAGCTGGGGGGCGTCGGGCCTCCTGCTGCAGAGGAATGGCCGAATTCCAGAGCAGCACCCCAAGTAATTCAGTGACAAAGCACGACCAGGCGGTTGAGGGTTCCCTCAAGAGCAACTATTAGGCTCCCTTTCGGGCACTCCTCGGGCTCTGCGCCACGAAGACAGCTAAATGAAACTGGTGCTTTCTGGCCATAATAAGTCATGCCTTCTCGAAGAAGAAGGTGACCAAGCTATGAATTTCCTGCCAGTGTCGGCCAGCGGCAAGACCCATGCTCTTTTCTCTGCTGCCGCTCCTGTTTGCTTCTCCAGGACAAAACATAAAGGCAGACAATTGGGGGCAGGGGTGCAAGAAAGTCATAAACCTGACTATACCCGTGGTAAGACGGTGGCGGCTGCTTAGGCCATAAGACATGGACACAGAGCAGGGCTGCAGTCGCCTGGAACGTGCGTGTAAGAAAAGCTCTGGAGCTTGATTCTGCCTAGAATAGTTTGAGAAAATATAAGTTTTATATTATTGGGTGCAAAAAAGAAAAAAAAAAAGGAAGCTATTATAAAACTCCAATGCCAAATTCAACCATGAGTAGACCAACGAATATAACCCAGTGTCTGAAACACAGACAGTAATAGAGATAATATAGATAAAAAATTAGTATGTGGTAAAGACCTGTGAGGAAAGGGAGATTAGTCAATAAAGGATGCTAGGACCAACCATATGGAAAAAATTAGACATAATCCCTAGCTTTCCCCATATACCAAAATAAATTCCACATGCATTTAACAGTTATATGCAAAAATGTCATGAAAGTAGGAGCCACAGGCCAATTTCTGATCTTGGAAGGACTTTGTAAATAAAAATATTTAGAAACAGGTTTAAAAGTAAGAAGTCACTAGGTCTGACCTCAGAAACATTAAAATTGTATAACTATAAGTGACATTAGAGAGATGGTTAAATATCACAAAGATGAATTTTATTTTTATGTGAGAACTACTACAAAATGAGAGGACTAACACAATAATATTAAAGTAGATAAAATAAACCAAGACTAATGACAAAAATACAAATGTTCAACAAAGGTGTAAAGATCTTTAAATTTGTTAATCAAACCACGGAGTAAAATTCACTTTGCCCATCGCCAAGTGGCTGTAAGATAGGCACCCTTATCAGCCCTTAGGCACCGCTGATGGCAATCTACACAGCTAGGAACATTATGTAAAATAAAAATGTTCATTGAGAACACTGCAAATGGTCATATCTTATTGTTATATCTTCATATTTCTATAAATGACCTACAGCTGGACAAAACTGCAAGTACTTATTTACAAGGACGTTTGTTTGGAAGATTAAAATTTTTGGGAAATAGTCTAGATATCCAGTAATTATTCATTAATAAGTACAGTTGTAGTTCCAATGATGAAATATTACCCAGCCATTAGTTTTTTAAATCTCAAAGGATGGGCAGATATGGCCACAACACACTGTTTTTTTTTTTTTTCTTTTTATTTATTTTTAAATTTAACAATGGTTATATTACATATTTTCATCCACAATACACTGTTAATGAAAGACTTGTACAGTGTATACATACTGCACATGGCAAAAGACAGGGAGGAAATATAAATGCTTTTCAAGAGGTAAGTAAGGTTGGTTATAATTTTTATTTCTCATCTAATATTATACCTCAGTTTATGGTAGAAACCGGCTTGATTATCTCGATGTGTTGCCCCTATGGGCCCTGTGGATGTGTGGAAGGATGTTTCCCCTGGTGCTGGGACACTTGACCTTGTTCTTGCAGCAGACCTGCCTCTGCCTCAGCTCCCTGTGTGTTCATACTCCCCCAGTTCCTCAGAGTGGTGGGGAGCTCAGAGAACAGGGTCTTCAAGACGGGCAGGGGCTGTGTTCTAATTGCCCCCAGTACCTGCATGTCTGTGGGAGGAGTCTGCCCTCTGTGCATCTCTGAATGTGGAAAGGTACCAGCAGGCTCTTGTTCTCAGCTGTGCCAAAGCCAGGCCCACCTTACCTCAACCTCTCCAGGAATTTCTGGGCAAGGAGCTGCAAGACCTACTCAGACCAGCTGGCCTTCAGACTGCCCTCGTGCTATGTCCAGGCACAGGCTGTCCAAGTGCTGTCACTTTGTCACATGTATCTCTTCTCAACTCTGGCCATCATATTGGTAGTTCAGCATCAGCCCTTACAGGTGGTGGCAACGCAACACAACAAAGGTGGCAAATGCTGCGTATTGGCTTTGCTTTGAAACCTGTCTCCCTGAGAGAGTCCTGTGACAAGCAACAATCTATCAGCATACCGCCATGCCCAGTGCAACTTTTTAATTCTGTTTTCCAACTTCTGGAGGACAGGAAATTGCAAAGGCCTGAGTGGGTGGCTCTGGGTCTCTCCTGCTGTTGCGGTTTGATGGGTGAGAGCAAGGAGAGGGTGGGCTTACTGGGAGGCTCTCATTCTTGGCGTCCAAAGTTTCTGGGTGGCTTCCTTACAGCATGGCTGCTCCACAGCCATCAGATATGTGGTGGGTGAGGGCTTCAGCGAGCTTCTTGGTGCAGTTTTGGGGTAAAATCACACTAAAATCTTGTTTCGAAGTCATACGTGTCACTCACATGGCTTGTGTGTTGTGTCAGGTGAGTCAGAAGCCCATCCACTCTCCAAGGTAGAGACTAGGGCTGCACCTGTCGGGTGACAGTGTCTCCAGAATGCCAGAGTCTACAGGACAGGAAGTGGTGCTATTTTGGAAAGTATAGTCTGCCACAGAGTTTTAAAATATACATTGGGATTCACTGTAGCACAGTTTTCTTGATACTTGCTGGGCATGGCTATTCTTTGACAGTTGAGCATATATTTAAATTCTGAATAATAGATAAAAGGCATTGAATGTCAACTCCAGGGAACAAGATAGTTCATTCTGCTGGATGGTAATCCTACCAAAAAAGACCAGCTGTCATGCTAACAGAGTCAGCTTTCATGTGAGACCTTGCCTGGCATCTGAGGGTATCTCTAAAGGAGTCCTTTCCTACTACATTTCAGAAGCAAGCATACAACCTTCTAAGTCTACTATGACAGGCAAGGTTTTGGGGCCAAAATTTCAAAAATGGAATGTTTCACTACAGAATTCTAACTTATTATCTTATAGTCGCATCATAGTCTTCTTTGGTAACTATGAAAGCATTCAGCATTGTATGAGGCACATGGCAGGGACAAGGTGGATACAGGTGACTGATGGATACAGCATCTCGATAAAGCTAAACCAGTCCCTGGTTCAGGAAGCTCCTTTGGTACTGGCTGAACTTGGTGTTAGTCCCTCCGATGGCTGAGATATAGTAACTAATACTGCAGCTTCGAGGAAGAGAAGTTTAGTTGGCTCAGTCTCTGTTGTAGTCCAAAGGTGACTGGCTCCAAAGCAGAAAAGATACTGCACAAGGGTCTGAAGGAAGATAGCTGCTCATCCCATGAGAGCTAGGAAAGAGAGAGAGGGGGGTGAGAGGAAAAACAGAGGAAGGGAGGGAGAGAGGGAGATAGAGACAGAGATGGAGAGAAAGATGGAGACAGACAGAGAGAGATGGAGAGAGAGGAAGAGAGAAATGAAGAGACAGAGACAGAGAGGAGGGGGGCTGGGGACGAGCACACGCCCCTCCCAGCCACACTCCCAGTGATGCGCCTCCTAATAGCGTATTTAGCTATTGAGTCCGTCAATGAATGAATCCTCTCGTCAGTGCAGCACCCTGAGTCAGTTCCACCACATGAGACTTGGACATTGCAGATCTAAGCCATAGCAGATTTGGCTAGCCATAAAAAAAAAAAAAAAGAGAAATGATGCTTTTCTTCTTCAAAACTATTTAAAGAGACGCCAATGGGATCAAATTGGAGAATTACGAGTACAATCAGAAGTGGACGCTTCCCTTGATACACACTGTTGCGTTCATCTTCCCAAACCTCAGAGACCTGCGTACCTGCTCCCTGTCATCCTTAACGGCAGCTCATGGTCGCTGAGGTGGCACAGATGGGCCGGCTGGCTCATTTCTGTTAAGGTGGTCATCTTAGTTCCCAAATGCAGTCTGACTAATTGTACATCACCATCAACTATCTATCAAGATCCCAATCTATTTTGTCATGAGGACACTTTAGGCATCTGGGATTGCTCATTATGGAAAGCTTAGAATTTCCCCATTTGTCCCCACCAAAGATTGAGAACATATTTGTAGACGTATTTATGCCGGGATGAGACAGCAGAGACATTTCCTACTCTGCAAGCATCACATAACCGACTTCCTGTATTTCTTGCCCTTTGCAAATAGATGGGGCCATGAGGCTAGTTCTGCCAGTGGGAGGTGAGAGGATGGACCATGCCCATGCGTTGCTTCCAAGCTGAAGCATAACTCCAGGTGGGGGTGGGGAGGCCAAGTGCTGTCTTCCATATCCATGGTAATCATGGAGATCAGATACTCCAGAGACTGGAGCTGCAAGACACTACTGGGGCCACCATGAGCCTGCATCTTGAAGTCATTATGGTGACCACAGCTCCTTTGACTCTCTTACAGCCCTGGAGCACCCACACCAGGCAGGGAACGACCCTTTGCTATCTTAAGGTCCTACAGTTTTAGGGTGAATTGATTGTTTCAGGACTGTGTATCCTTGCCTGATCAGCATAAAGGCCTGAAACCTTGGAATAGAAATCTCTACTGACCATGTTCTCATACAAAGCTGCCTGAATGCCCTGGTTATGCAGGACACCACTTAGGTGGACTTAGTGTAAGAAGCTAGTTCACTGATGGAAAGAAGTTCTGACTAATTTTTTGCTGTAGGGAAAACAAACATTGGGTCTTATGATGGTCAATAAGTGATGTTTCCTTTGGACTTATTAGAAGCATGATAAATATTTCACAGTTGATATGATTGTTTGTTATGGGATATTTTGGTGGTTTCAGGATCATGATCATTTATAATCTAAAAGCCAGTCTCAAGCGAGCTAGGTAGATACTCAACACATCACTCTGATGTTTCTTATGTTCCTGTATGTACCCATATATCCTTATTACTCAAGGGTTTAGAGGAATTAAGAATAAAATAGGGATTTTTGCCCATTCTAGTTTGTAGCTATCTACCTAGTAGCTCTACTCTTAAAGCCAATGGCAAACAATAACAGATTTTTATAAACAGTAAATAGAACCAAAAGCTCAACGCTGACTGGATGAAGTCCAGTCATACAATGGAATATTAGGCATTAAATGTCGTTGTCAATAGTGCAGGCTGTGAATGCTTTCTGGTTGGACTAGAATCTTGGATGTGCCAGTTCCAGTGAGGAAGAAAGCAGAGGCAGGGGCTCATCTTATTGACCAGAAATTGGTCTCCTGACTGGACAGTCTCCATCTTGGGAGGCCATATGCCCATCCTCGTTTCATGGGTTCTGTATGAAGAAGAAAACAGGCATCAGGGAATATTTTTCAATCTGTGTCCCAAGTACTTCAGACAGTTGTGGAAACTAGAGGGTGAGCAGACAGCGCATGTGGCCTAACTCTCTTGTCAGCCACACTGCACAGAGACAGTTCTGCTCTAAGTACTGTGTAGACCATGCCACCATGCTCAGAGCAGTTGAGTTCTCTTTCTTGCTCAGCTTGAATATACAAGGTGCCCTCTGGCTTTAATAGGGTAGCATTAGTGGTTTAGAAGTTAAAAGAACAAAAGCAGGCATGAAAATTCAGCGACTGACTCTTATGTTCCTGAAGAAATGGTGCCAAGGGCACTGAAGCATGTCACTGTGGAGAGAAACCCTGGAGGAGCAGCCAGGGGAGCAGCTATCCCAGGGCATTTGGAAGGGACTCCAGCTTGTGAGTGATTCAGCTAGACACGTGAAATGGATTACAGGAGCGCTGCCTCTGCTTCTCCCCAGGGTAGCAAGTCACAAGGTAGCTTTCCCTCCCCCAGCGCATGGGCGAGGGCACAAGGAAGGAGGGGTCTTGGTGAGAAAGAAGGGGGCTCTGGGAAGGCTGGAGCCCAGGAGGGAGGATTGCCGCTTGTCTTAGATACTCTTTACTCGTTGCTGGTACAAATACCCCACAGTCAAAATGAAGGAAGGAAATGTTTATTTAGCTCACAGTTACTGGAGGTTTCAGTCCATATTTGACTGGCCCAGGCTGAGTGGCACAGGGCGGAGAGCATCCAGCTCATGGCAATGGAACAGCAGCAATCACGACAGAGGCAGTCGACCAACCAGGGCAGCGGACAGAAACAGCTCTAGTCTGTCTCTCTGTCTCTCTTTAAATTCTATTCAGGCTCTCCACCTTAGCCTATCTGCCTTAGGCTATACCCATAATCCCAGAAGTACTCAGACCATAATCCCATCAGTATTAAAACACATAATTCCAATGACTCATAAGCCAAGTCTCAATCTATAGAAGTCCCCGCCCAATAACTGCATGAGGCTTTAGGGGCACAACTAGATATAAACCATAACACCACTCCTGGGATACCCTCAGACACAGCTGCTGGGACATCAGGTGAGTGAGTGGTCCCATCCCAGGGGCGTATGACAAAGAGGTCATGGCTGGTATTGTCCAAACCCTTCTATCTCTGACACTGTAGTTATCTTGCTAAAGAGGGAGCAAGATTCGCCCCTTGAATGAACCAGAGGTTCTCAAACCATGGCTTAGGAAGCTCTGGGGATCCCAAAGCAGCATTTGGGATTGAAGCAGCCATTCTTAGACTGTGTCTTTCAATCAGTGATTCTCAAGGCGTGGCTGGAAATCTTTGGAATTCCCCAAGAGGCATTCAGAGGGTTCACCAGGTCAAGATTATTTTCATACAATTTTATTGTTAACTTGAGTTTTTGTTCTCCAGTAAGTGCATGATGGAAATTCCTGAAGCTATGTGGTATGGAGATACCTTGACAAAATGAATACACAAGCAGTTCTTTTTTTAAGTACTTAGTACAGGGTTGAGAGGGTCTCACTACACAGATTGGACTGGTAACAACCCTCCTGTTTTCATCCTCCCAGGCGCTGGGATTATAGGCACACACCACCATACCCAGTCTCAATCACCATCTCAGGCCATGGGTCAGGGTCAGCTCAGCAAGTCGGGATTGAACCCTAGTCCCTGTATAGGCCTAAGCAAATGCTTCAATCCACTGAGCTATCTGACCAGCCCTAGAAGTAGTTCTGAGAATCACTTGTTTTCAGTTAACTCAAACTTTACAGAGATTTTCAAACGTGCAAATCAATCCCACTCTACCCAGCCAATGTATTTTCTGAATATACAGTTATTTTTTATAAAAATATAAGGTTACTGTAGACCAGTTAATAACTTTTAAACACTCATAATTTTAATTTCTAATGTGAGAAATAGCAATGTATATAATTTACATTAAAAGCTCTTCAGGAGCCTCACTGGTTTTCAGGATTAGAAAAAGGTTTGAAGAGCAAATAATTTGAAAACCATGACCATAAACAAAAGAACCCTGGCAAACCTCAACGGTCCTGCATATACATGTACACTAGGCAGTGCACTGTGATACAATATGCTTTTATATCTCGGGGTCACCAGTTGGCCAACTTGTTCTCTAGAGAGTGCTAGAGAGCAAATATTTCAGGCTTTATGTGGCTATATGGTTTCTATAGCAACTGCTCAACTCTACTTTGGCATTTAAAAAAATGAGCCATAGACAATAGGTAGCAGATAGGTGTGGCTACACTTTAAAAGAATTGTTAATGAATATTGAATTTTTATCTGCTTTTCATGCATCACAAAATGTTATCTTTCTGTGAATATTCCTCTTTTCCCACATAAGCACATTTATAAATCATGATACTTTTGTTTCCTACTTTTGGACTTTGGAAACATTGCCATGCTCCACACTGCCACTACCAATGGCCTTCCCCCTCAGCAGGTGGCACAGGTCAAGGGTGTCATGGGGAATTTGCATTTGGGTGAGGATACCTTTGAGCTGGGTGCTTGTGCCTTAGATGCCAACAAGGAACCTGGCCAAATGTAGTGCTACAAAGACGAAAAGGAGAAATATGTTTTGCTGAGTTGCAGTCTGGATCTTAGCAGAATCTCTGATGTTCAATACACACATTTTGTTTATTGGGAGCTTTTCATGTGCTCAGGGGTCTAAAAGTAAACAGATTAGAAATTGAACTCCTATTTGACATAAAATACTTTCTGGAGTTCAAGTGAATTAAAGAGGCTCATAGTTCTCAGGCCAAACTTTGAGTGTCTGGGACTCACAGTTAAGTTTCTGTGAGTCACTTTGACTAGTGGACCAGCAAACAGTAAACCACTGCTTCTAGGGAAAGCACAGGGTCAAGTTTCCTGTGAATCTCTAATCAAATTTTTGTTGACAGATCAATACCTTGAATTATGTGTGTTTCTATTTAGAGACACATGATTTGATCTACACTGTAGATTGACTTGCACTGAACTTGCAACCCCATAACTTGTGCCTGAACAAAGCTTATGTAGCCCACAGAGAACTTCAGAGCCTCCTTGTGCCTGGGAATACTGCAAAGCACTTCCATACTGTGCTTGGGGAGGGCTGTGCACAGAGAAATCACCTCTGCAGAGTCCAACAATGCAAAAATGTGGCCTTAAGGAGAGCCCAGAAGGACACCGTGGTCAGTCTGGGCACAGCTGGG
Source organism: Myocastor coypus (assembly GCA_004027025.1). NCBI lineage: Eukaryota > Metazoa > Chordata > Mammalia > Rodentia > Myocastoridae > Myocastor > Myocastor coypus. The sequence goes on along the minus strand of PVJA010011170.1, from coordinate 30,706 downwards.
AGAAGGCACAATTTTACCTTGTTTGCCCTCAGGCAGTGGCATGGACTCACGCCACTCAGAGGCTTTACTGCTCCATTGTTGTCTGTGATTGATTCTGAAAGTGCTATGAATCCCAATGTTGAGTTTTGAAGTTAACTGTATGCAGTAAATGAATTTGCAGAGTTTACAAATGAGCAAAATCAACTGCAGTTCTATTGTTGGCATAAGTGAAGACCTGCGGAGGAAGTCCATTTGGAAAAGGGTGTGGGTCATGCACACGTACAGTTACCGATGTTGAACTGCTGAGACTTAGCCAGAGAGAACCATCAGGTGCATGAGTCATTGTGTACAGGATGCTTATGGAGGAGTACCACAAAGGAATACTACAGAATCATTAACAAAATAAATTGGTGAACACCTACTAATATGACAAGTTTATGAAATGTGGTATAGCTTGCTCTCCATAACTATGTGTTTTGCATCTGTGCATTCAAATAACGGTGGATCAAAAATATTTGAGAAAAAGATCACGTCAGTACTGGACAACTTGGCTTCTTTTGTCATTTCCTAAATAATACAGCAAAAGTGCTATTTACTTAGCATGTGCAACGCATGGTTATAATACAGAGATGATTTACAGTATACAGGAGGGTGTGCGTCAGGTCGTAAGCAATTACTGTGGCATTTTATAAATAAGCCTTGAGTAGTCTCACATTTTACTATATCTACAAAGTTTTGGAGCCAGGCCTCACTGACTGTAGAGGAATGACTGCAGTGATATGGTGCCCACAGTACTGTAGTGCTTTGTGAATAAATATGTTTCATTTATTTTGTGTGGTACGAACACACTCAGTTCATGACCTAGGTATGCTCAGTGAATCCGGAAGGATGTATATCATCGCAGCAGTGGCAATGAACTGCGAGGACATGAACGTAAGTTTGTTCTCCCTCCATGTTTTCTAAGTCTGTGTACAATGAGAGCTGCCTGTACAACTTAAAAAGTATTATTTCTCTACTAAACCTTTGAGGGGGGGGAGTGTATGCTCTATGCCAGGCACTGGGCTAAGTTCTTCAGCTTTTGAGTTTTAATTAAAATTCTATAAAACGACAGTTACTTAGGTTTTACCATTTTGAGTAAAAGGGCCGGCTCCCTCTGATGTGTCTTGCTGCCATTCTGTGAACAGGAAGCACAGAGGCGGAGCCTGTGGCCCAAGTCTCCATTGCTCAGAAAAATGCTGAGGCCTGAATCTTTCCAGCCAGGGTAGGATTCCTGGGGTTTGGCCCCAGCACCAGGGCTAACGGTTTCAGTCAGGAATTTTGCCTGTGTTCTTGTCCTTCTCTGTTTGTAAAAGAAGTAGGAGCTGTCTAAGCTGAGGTGAGCCTAACGTTTATCTGGTTTTCTTCAGACCCTGAGCAGAGAAGGGCTGTAGCAGCTCAGTGAGGTGGGGCTGTCTGGGGCCCAGGGACGCTGGGAGAGCCCGCACTCTGCCCAGAGTGCAGTGCTTGTCAGCAGCACCCGCGACCGGCCGCAGAGGATGAGTTTACCAGATGTGTGCTTACCACATGCAAGCGCTTCGGCCTGCGAGCCTGGCATGCACTGTGCGCGCTACAACCGGCCTGTGCTTTCCTAACAGCCATCCAATTAAACAACGCCCAAAGGTGATCAAGGGAAGTGAATTCAGCCTCCCACCGTTCTCCCTGCGTGGCACAGCTCCCTCATGTCCCCGCTGTGACGCTTCCCGACTTTTGCCTCCTGCTTCACTGTTTGCAGTCGCACTATCTACTACATTTGAGGGCAGAGGACTTGGCTGCTGGCCTCGCTGTGCCACATCTGCCTGTGGGCCCTTGACCAAGTCACTAATCTTCCCTCGCCTCAGGCGATCCATTTGAAAAACTAGGTCTAAAAATGTCATGTTTTGATTTGTTGACTTAAAAATGCAGGCTACAGACCTAGCAATTAGATCCCAGCCCGCATACTGGAACATACTCCTTCCCACCAGATATGTTGCTTATGGCAAAGCTTAGTGCTTGTAATTCTGCAGTGTCAGTGCAAACAGAGGACTGAAACGCTCCAGGCCAGCGCTGGCGAGTCCTGTCGGGAGGTATTCCAGTGTGCAGGAGCGAGAGGACCTTCCCAAGTCGCACCAGGCAGGGGGGGCGTCCCTTGATCTTTGCGGAAACAGTCAGAGCAACCCCCTCTGGCTCAGCCGATTGGTGCTCCTGAGATCACGTGACAGAATTAGGCATGGTTTATGGTTCTTTTCAGGGAGCCTGATCCTCCGAGAATGGTATAGATGTCAGTTTCATGGAAATCCATTCTTTAAGCCCTGACCAACTTCTCAGCCGTCTGCCCCTTTTTTCTCCCAGAGTGCCTGAGGAGATTCTAAGATCAGAGGGCATAATTACCAATGATCTGGGGCTCTGGGACAGCTTACAGCTTAATTAGCTCTCCTCCCCATGCTGCCGCTGGGCTGTAGCTCAGCCCATGCTCACTGCTCGCTCACTGGGCACTGGAGAACCGACTGCCAAGGAGCCGCTCAGCCTGTTAACATGCTCGGCTCGGTCCCTCCTGACGCTCACCTTCAGGCTGCAATTAGACGCAGCCTCCGAGAGGGAGTGGTCTGGCCCAACGTCCCTCTTGCCTGGGCTTGTGCATCCAGAGCTGGCTGAGGTGGCTGCTTGTCGGGGGCCAGCCAGAGGGGAGGCGCGCAGGAATGTGGAGTGGCAGCAGCTGCAGGGGCCTACACCTGCTGGGCCCAGCCCAGGTCAGGAGGCTGCGGGCTGCAGGTGTGTTTGCAGGGGCACCTGGCGGGCAGCGGCCAGGCATATGCACCTGGGGCTGAAGTGACCTCATACAGTCCCTCACAATGTTAGGACAGTACTTGCAGAAGGGAAAGACATCCAAAGAGAGATGGGCTGGGCCATATCCTGGGTAAGAGGAATCTGGGGCCCCTGGGCTGTGCTCAAGTCAGTGCTTCCTAAGAAGGGCTTCGAGGTTGCAGAGAGCACCTGCAGGAAATGGACAACCCCTGCAGTCCATCTTGAGGCCCTCATGGCTTCTTGGTGGCTTCAAGTCAGAGCTCTCCGGGCATTTCTGGCTTGAGGCAAGTGACTCTCCTGGAGAATGAATTTATTTCCCTCTCTTGCAGAGAGGAGGCAAGTTGGAGGAAGAGTCTTGTGGGTGGAAGAGAGGCTCGGATGGGTGCCTGTGCAAAGGGCGAGGGAAGGACAGAGAAGCACTGGCTCCCTGTTCCCAGGCATCCCCCCTGCAACCAAGAGCGTCTGCCAGGCTGACTGCCAGAGCCCAGACCCACCAGGAGGGTGGAGGGGCTCCCCCTCAGAGGCAGGGAGGGAAAAAGCAGAACTACAATGAACACACTTTGAATCTGTGTCTAAAACCCAGGATGTGGCCTCAGACACACATCCCTGTTTCGATCGTCAGAGTCTTCGCATGTCACCCAGGATGCATTTGAATGTGTTTGATAGACTAGGGAGAGGGTTCCCCAAAAGCAAGTGCTGAAAGGGCCACAGGGTGTTAAGAAACCCACAGGAGATGGAAGAAGCACAGATCTGTCCAGTAAGCACCCAAGTGCTGGGGCCTTCTGTGGGACACCTGTGGGCATAAGCTTTCTTGGCAAAGGAATCTTTGGTGCCCACCCTCTCAATTGACACTCCCCTGGGAGTGCACAATCGGAACCAAGCAAGGGTGCCAGGTAGCCTGAGCATAGAGCAGCCATCACTGCCCTCACGTTCTTCTTTAGGGAAGACTGGGGGAGCACTTATGTGCGAGAGAGACCTTCCCCAACCCCTGTACTGCAGAAGGATGACGTTCCACCGGCCCTTCCCCATCCAGAGTGTCCTGTGTTGCCTTTGGCTCTGAGCATGGTGCATTTTTGTTAGACTGTTTAATTTGCATTCAGTGCGTTCACAGGCTAAAGACAAAATGGCCAATCCCTCGCTGCATTCATATTTTAAACAGGCACTGCCTGAATGCCACGTGCCTGGCAGGTGCTGTTTTTGAGGCACTCAGAGATCAATGTGGGAGATAATTATGGAACAACAAGGGAGGCCTGGGAGCAGGGGAAAATGCAGAGTGAAGAGGCCTGGAGAGGAGGGCCCACAGAGGGTGCGACTGCAGGGCGGGGCGTTGGAAAGGCCGGGACTTTCCCTGAGTGCTGGTCTGAGGGAGGGTGGCTGGAGCTCAGAGGTGCGCCGTGATCAGAGCACAGACAGGCCCTGCGTGCTGGCCCGAGAAACTAGGGCAGCATCTCCTGGCCCAGGAGACTATAGAAAACGCCAACCCTGGATATTTGTGGTTTCTGCCTGTCCAATATGTAGGAGAAGGCAGGGAAGGGAGGAGGAGGGCCTCTTCTCACAAGTGAAGATTTTAGCAAAATCATCCCTGTTAGTCACAGCTGCGAAGGATGCCCGAATAGCGCTGCCTCCTGCTTCACCCCTGGTTGCCTTCTGCAACTTCTCACCTTTGTCCATATGCCAGGGAAACCTCCATGAAAGTCCTAGCTGGCTCTGGACCTAGGTCAGGCCTGCTGGAAACCCCCAGGCCTTGGTACACCAGGACTTGTCCAGGATCCAGCAAACTCAGCCTCACCTGCAGGCTCTTTGCAAATATAGGGTCCCCCACCCACTGACTCAGAGTTCTCCAGCTCTGAGGTTTCTGTGGATGGGGACCACTACCTGGGGCAATGAGACTGAGGGTGGACCCTTCTGTTCTCAAGGTACAGAGCATGAGGGCCTGAAGCAAAACCAGGAATTCTCCCCCTGAGCCAGGCCCAAGGAGTCCAAGGGGGGCTGCCAGAAAGGGCTCACTCACTGTCGGGCACATGGTGTCAGGCGTAACAAAGCCAGCCAGGAACGCAGGTGAGCTCATGCCACTGGGCAGCTGTGGTTCATGCTGCAACAAGCTGCGTGTGCTTCACGGGGGAGGAGGCTGGCACAGGTGGTGTCATGTGCCCAGGCCTGTGCGTAAACCAGGATTATCTGGAGAAGGAGTTGCCCAGTCATGAGTCCCACAGGTGGACTGAAGAGGAACAGTATCGACAGAAGCAAAGAATGACAGAGAGAGAGAGAGAGAGAGAGAGAGAGAGAGAGAGAGCGTGAGCGCGAGGCAGGGTGGGGGCGCTGGCCTGCTGTTGCTGCTGTGATTCACCTGCAGGGAATGTGCAGAAAAGCTGTCCATCAGGGCTAATCTACAGGTCACAGCATGAGAGCAACTTCTCATCACCTTCAAGGTCTTAAGCTTTTGAAAATAATAAAACAGCACAGTTTAGAATTAAATTATGGCTGAGTTTGTCTGTCTGGGAGGAGCTGGCTCCCTGGGCAGAGCGGGCTTGCATGGCTGGACTACAGGAGCTGATCAGATGCCAGCCAAATGTGAGTGTGCAGAACTGGCTGGCACAGACCAGTGGTAGCACCCTTGTGGCCCGCTGCTCCCAACTCCGTGTGGGCACTGGACACTCCTGGGAGTGTTGCAGAATGCTGCGACCGGGGCCACACTCTGGGGAGCAGACCTAAATCTCTTGGGGTGGACTGAGGCATGCAAAGGTGTTCAAGGCTCTCCAGATGGTTTTAAGGTGGTGACATCAGTGCGGAGAAGCACCAGCCTGGGCCAAAGGCTCGGAGGCAGAGGGAAGGTTATGGACTTGGGCTTCTGTCCCTCATTATCGTCCTGTGCTGGAGGCTTGCAGGCCTCTGAGGACAGTGGAGGTGGTTCCTCGCACTCAGCTCTCTGAGATTTTCATGGACCCAGACATCACAGAGGGAATAGCGAGGGTACAGTTGCAGAGCCACTGCTGAGAAATCCTGACAATTCCAGCTTCATCCGCGACACACTTCCTTTTTCAGAAAACTTGCATATCGGGGACCTTATTAATTTTCTACTGCTGATATGGGTCAGTATAAACATCGAGGCTTAGGACACCAAAAATGTGTCACCCCACCGTTCTGCAGATCAGAAATCAGGGCTGAGTCTCCTCTGGAGGTGCTGGGCGGGGTCCACTGCTTGCATTCCTTGGCTCATGGTCCCTTGCTCAAGTCACGCTGACTTCTTCCCCTGCACCACATCTCTCTCTCTCTCTCTCTCTCTCTCTCTCTCTCTCTCTCTCTCTCTCTCTCTCTCTCTCCCTCCCTGACTTAGGTATTCCTAGAAGATCTCCTCTTCTAAGGATACTGTGGTGACCTTGTGCTGGCCCAGATAATCTCTCATCTGAAGGCCATTCACGATCCCATCTGCCACATCCTTTTCCCCATGGGAGGTCATATTTATGAGCTGTGGGGATTTGGAAGTAGACATCTTTTGATATATAAGATACTCTCAAAACAATTCAAGCCTGTTCTGGGGTACCAGCGCTAAGGCCCCCATGTGGAAATGCTGGACACCCTGCCCCATCCTTCCCTCCCTCTAACGCTGGGTCAGACTCACAGCTGGTCACAGTCTATGGGACTGGATGGCCATTGGGCGATGGTTTGCTCAGCAAATGATGCTACTTTCTCCACCTGCAAGACCCAGGGCCAAAGCCTGGTAGGTGGAATATTCAAGAAAACTCTCAGCTTTTCCTTCTGTCCCCCCATGGCAGCCAGGGGACAGAAGGGCAGTCTCCTCTTGGTGCTCATTTTAGTTCCTCTTCCTGTTGCTGAGACACTGTATCCAACACCCAAAATGAAAGAAGAAAACGGTTATTCAGCTCACAGGTGTTAGAGGCTTCTGTGCATAATTCCCTGGGCCCAAGGCAGGTCAGCATGGCCAAGGGGCATCCCATAATAGAAGATAAGCCACAGAAACCATAAACAACCAGTGATCTATGATAAGAGATGACACTCTTCTCTCCCTTATATCTTGTCTCAGTTACTCTTGTTGCTGGGACAAAAACCCACCACTCAAAATGAGGGAAGGAAAGGTTTTTTTTAGCTCATAGTTACTGAGGTTTTAGTACATACTTGACTGGCTCCAAGGTAGACCCGCACATCGCAGAGAGCAACCTTTGATAGTGGCTGGAAAGAGCAGAAAGCAGAAAGGAGCAGCAAGAATGGCAGAGAGAGAGCGAGTCTGTCTCCCTTAAGTTGCCACTCAGGCTAGCCACCCCAGGTGGGTGTAGCACTCATGCCACAATCCCAGTGGATCATGAGTTACTCACAAACTCTAGAAGTCCACTGCATGACTATATGAGGCTTTGGGGAGACACCTAGACACAAACCATACTATAAACTTGTCCGGGCCACTCACTTAGGGGCAGCACCTGCCCCTAATCACACTCTTAATCCTAACATTGCGTCCTTGATCCCAGCATCTCACAGCCACAGTATTTGAAAAGCTCCACCTATGACTGCACGAGGCTGTGGAGGGACATCTAGACACAAGCCAGAACAGCACTCTACACAGGCTTGTTCATGGCCCATCAACAAAGACTGCAGAAGGTCATAATCCCCCCTTGTTTCCCGGGAGACTATAGATCCCTCAGTTCATCTTCTGTCCCAGGTTCAAAGATTACCAATGCAATTTCTAGGGTAGCCTAGCAAAATAGAAAGAAATAGTTGCTCTTCTCTGATTCTGTTTCGGCAGTTTTAGACTTCAACATTCCATGTGACTGTCCATGGCAGCCTTCGGTTCTGTCCTAGTGGCCATTATTATTACATGGGCAATGGAAATTATCAATGAGGAAAAAGCCCCCATACAAAAGAAACTGAATGAATGGCACCTGGGGGCCCCTCTGGGGGACACCATCATCACAGGTGTGGAGGAGTTGCTAGCTTTTCTTCGCCACTTTTCACCTCGAGGAGGTGCCTGGCACTATCTAGAGAGTTTGAAATACAGGAACATGACTTGCCTCTTTTGTCGTAGCTTTAGAAGCTTATTTACCAAGCCCTCCAGTTCCTGGGTTGAAAAGAGCACTAAATGATATAAAATACTCTCAAAACAATTCAGGACTCAGTCAATATTTATAATCAGGGGCTTTAGCTCAGGTGGCTTCCCGAGTCTATTTGAGCTCCACTCAGCCAGTGTACATTGATCATTTGTTGGAGAACTTTTGCCTGCTGGCCTCTTCCATCTTTATTGTGCTACACAATTGGGAATATACTTAACTTTCAAAGGTTCAACTAGTGCCATTCAAAGGAAAAATTTCCACCTTATTTTAAAGCCCTGTCTTGATCCCCTGCAGTCTGAGTAAACATTACTCAATAGCCAGAGTTACTTAAGCATCAATCATTTTTACTTCAAGGAGAAGGTAAAGGGAACTAAGATGTAACAGCACACAAAGATTGAAATTTAACCTCCTCTGCTGGGTGCATTCCAATCTTGTTCAGATTAGTTCTTCAAAAGGAAGCCTCAGAGAACTGATGGGATAAAATGAAATTCTCCTCAACGATTGCACTTGAAAATGAAGAAAGGTATCCCGGAAGCTCCAAGCAGGAGGTAAACTCAGCTAGAGTGGGCGCATTTGCGCTCTCTCTCTCTTTGGAGTAATTTCTACAAACCTTTTGAATTCCTTTTTGGCTGAGTGTGCCCTCCTCCAGATGCTGCTCCAGCCCAGCTCTCCTCTGTGGCTGCTGCAATAGACCTCCCAGCTCATGGCCACCTGCCACTACTCTATACTCCTTCTCTTTTCTCTCTTACCTTGTCTCTGAGAAAGAAGAGAGAACAAAGCAGAGAGAAATTGCTCTCTGTAGAAAATTTTGCTTTCAAAAACTATTTTCTATCATCTCATTGGTTTCTGGGACACCAATCACTGGTGCTAGATGCACGAGTCCTATGCAAATGGGCCAGTAGTCTGAGACCACCTGGACCCAACTTAGCTGGGAGCTCGCTAATCATGACTCCTGCTCCTCATCCAGGTTCAGGAAGGGAGGGGAGTCTGTGGCCCACAAGCTCTCGAGGTGATGGTTCTGCCCAGGGCCCTTGGGAGTCTGTTGTTACTGAGGGGGCAACATAGTTTTGCAATCACAGAAACTCTTGCTGGAGGGGCCCAGCAGGATGGCTCAGTGGTCTAAAGTGTCTGCTTGGGAAAGCTTGGGCAGCTGCAGGGACCGCGGTTTGATCCCTGGCACCACATGCTGCACCAGCCCTGCCCTCAGGGCAGGCTGAGCCGGCCATAAAAATAAATAAACAAACAAAAGTTCTGAAACAATAAAATAATTCTTTAAAAAAGAAAGAAAAAGAAAGAAAGAAAGAAAGAAACTCTTGCTGGATTCTGTGCTTTCCCTTTAGTGAAGTGTGGCTTGGAAAATAGCTTCGTGAGATGTGCCACGAACCTATGGCTTCTAGTTCATCCATAGAGGTGTGCAGTGTACCCTTAAACCCTACCCTGTGCTCTAAACAACCACTAATCTTCATTTTTTTCTCTGTGGATTTCCTTACACTCTGCATTCCATTTTAGTGCATTCATACAATATGTTGACATCTGTGTCTTTCAGGTAGCATAGGGTTTTCAAGGTTTAACCACATTGAACCATACACCAATAAGTACACTGCTTCTTCTATATGGTTGAATAATATGTCATATGTACAGAACACCTTTAAATTATTGTTTATTCTGTTGGTGAACATTTAGGTCATTTTCAATTTATTATGAATAATTCAATTATGAATAAGCCTGCTATGACTATATCTGTACAATTTTTACATGTCCGTGTACTTTTGTTCCTCTTTGATATACACCTATGTATGGAGTCACTGGGTCATGTGACAATACTATGCGCAGCATTTTGAGGATCTACAAGGTTATTTATTTATTTATTTATTTCTTGCAGGACCGGGGTTTGAACTCATGAACTTGCACTTGCCAGGCAGGCACTTGTGCCACCAAGCTATCTCCCCAGCCCCCCATCAGGTTATTTTCCAAAGTATGTTGCCCCATTTTATATTCCCACCAGCAATGCATAAATCTTATAATTTTTCCATACCCTTAACAACCTCCGTTGTTTTCCATCTGTTCTATTGTAAGAACCTGTATCAGTCAGGGTTTACCAGAGAAACAGATATAATACAAGATGCACAAGTGCATAAGAAATCACAAGATTGGCTTACATTGATCTGCCAGAATTGGGTGAGGAAGCCTGCATAGGGTGTCCGCACATCTGAAGCTGCAGGGTTCAGTCCAAGGTATGCAGCTTTCTGCAGAGTCCTGGGAAAGTCTGTAGCATGAGGCCAATGGGTCTGTGACTGCAGGCTGAAGGGACATCTATGCCAGAAGGCTGAAAGGTCCATGGCGCAAGGTGAAGAGTCTGCACTGCAAGCCAGGAGACGATACCCAGGCTGAAGACGAAGACTGGTGCTCCGCCGAAGAAGAGAAGCAGATTCCATCCTCAGTACCCCTTTTGACCGCCCAGGCGCTGAGCTGCCCCAGGGTGGGTCTCCTGCACCCTAGGCTGTAGAGTTACTGAGCAGAGTTGCTCAAGCTTCTAAACTTCTGAAGCTGGCGCAATCAACCATCACAGCATCCTGGGGATATAAAGAAATATTCGTCATGGCTCTGACTTATGTTTCTCAATGAATAATGATGGTGCAGCCTGCATTCATTCTGGAATAACTGTGTGGTATAGTGTGACATCGCACCTCTCTAAGGTTCGGTTTCCTTGTGGGGGAAATGTAGGTGATTGATCAGGTGGTTGAATTAAATAAGATGGAGAAGCTGGCTCTCTAACGCATAGCAGGCAATTAGCAAAGGTTGACTTTCCACATCATTACAAACATACATACATACATACATTTATTTATTTATTTATTTATTTAGTTAGTTAGTTAGTTAATACAGGGTCTACAAGGGCTTCATTGCACAGATCAGACTTATAGTGATCCTCCTATTTTCAGCCTCCCAAGTGCTAGGATTAAAGGTACAATCTGCCATGCCCAGTCTCAGTCACTGTCTCAGTGTGCCCTGGGCAGGGCTGGCAGAGCATGTGGGGGATTGAACCTTGGTCCCTGCCCCTCCCTAAGCAGGCGCTTTAGTCCACTGAGCTATCTGGCCGTCCTCTGCTTTCATAACACAACGGCCTAGATAGTCTGCAGTTATGATTCTCAGAATTTCCCCTCTTTCAAGGTTCTAAGTTAGGTGTGGCACGAGCGCTTTCTGTGGGAGCTTCACAAGATACAAGTGGTATTTATGCTGTTTGTGCTCTGACTGTTGTGGCCTTTGTTACTTTCTCATCATGGGGACACAGTACACAACACCCACACCTTAAAGAAGGATTTATTTTTGACTCTCGGTTTCAGTCACTGGTGGCCTGGCTCCAAGACAAAAGCAGCATGGTAGCGGGGAGAGTGTAAAGCTGCTCACATTGATTGACAGTAAGCAGAAAATGAAGGGAGGGTTTGGGAGGGAAATGCACCTTTCCAGGTCTTGCCCCAGTGCCTGTCTTCTGAACCCCACTTCTGACAGTACATTCAGAGCTAATAGGCTCATTTGTGGATGATGAATTCGTGCATGATGATAAACGGATCCAAGCACAGTGGCCTCATGACCCATTCACTTCCAACAGTCCTGGCCTCTGCACCTGTGAGGTTTTGGGAATCATTCTAAGTCTGAGTCCTAGCAGCTGGCATGGTGCACAACCACTGCGCCAACTTGCATGTGCTGATTTTCTGCTGTTTCACTTTGCTGGCCCAGGCCAGCATGAGCACCTCCTCCAACTCCTTCAGTCCCTGGACCACATGTTGTGCACTTCTTTGGCTAAGGGCAAAGCTTCTTCAGCGGATCATCCACGTCACCAAAGTTGGACAGGAAGATCAGTTTGGGTTCCAGATGGTCCTCAAGATTCTAGGTCGGCCTTGTTCTTCTATTCATACTCATTTTCTTTCTTCCCTGGTAATAATGCCTGAACTCAGAGCTCAACATTAGATGCAAGCACTTTGCATGGAGTTGCCTACCAGCCTCCAGAATGGTATATGGCTCACTTTCCCTGTGAAATCCCTGCTTCTCCACCGAGAGATTTAGCTTCTCTGGTTAAACATATGAGCTATAATCACGAGAGGAAGTTATACCATCTTCTCCTCTTGAGAAATAAGCCAAGGACTCATGGAATTTGGTCTCATAAGAATAAAAGTGACAACCTGGAGTTCCTTCTACAATGGCAATCCAGATCCCAGAAGAGGCAACCTTCATGTGCCCCCTCCTGTGAAAGCTTTTTGTTGCTATGACAAATGACCACTAACCTGGTATAGTGGCTTCAAATGACAAACCTGGTATAGTGGCTTCAAATGACAGAGATTTATTATTGTGCACTTTTAGAGATCATAAGCCCAAGGTGGGTCTCACTGGGACAAAGTGAAGTTCTCAGAGCTACATTTCTTCTGTAGGATTTCAGGGAAAATGTACCTCCTACTCTTTTCTGGTTGTAGAGATCATCTCTTTGTTTATGGTCTCTTCTTCCATCTTTAAAATTAGTAGGTAAGCATCTTCAAATTTTTCACTCTGTTTACTGACCCTCCTGCCTCTCTCTTATGAGGGTGCTTGTGATTACACTCAGCCTAATTGGATAATACCGAATACTCTCCATCTCAAGATCTGCCAGACCTATAAAGTCCTGTTTGCCAGACATCCACAGGTTATCAGGATTAGAACTCACCATCCTGTGGACTGCCATCCCAATGACCGACCCTGAGGTCTACCCTCACCCTAGTACTCTGCTCAGTGGCCTAGGAGACCGGCCTGAGTGGCTGCCTGCCTCTGCCAGCTCTCTTGCTCTTTGATTCAGCCAGTGGAGGAGTAAGACACCAGCAAAATTCAGAAGAGAGAAGAGTCCTTGGTGACCTCCTCACTGGGGCACTATGGATTGGACGTTGGCTATGTCCCTGCATCAAAGCACACATGCCCAATGGATGGTCCTTTCTGTGTAGCTGCAGCTCCTCTTACTTTCTGAGCTCAGCCCTGAGGATCTGGCAGCTTCCCTGCTTGCCTAGACCTTCGTTCTGCACTATTCACTGTTGATTTCCTTTAAATTCACACACATTGCAGTGAAAGTTCCTATTTGACCTAAATAGGACAGTTAAAACTCTTAGAACACAACATGGAGATAAGGATTCACGACCTTGGACTTATCAATGGACTCCTAGATATGACATAGAAACAAAATCAACAAAAGAAAAAATTGGTTGCATTAGATAACATCAAATTAAAACATGTTCCTACCAAAAACATTTTTCTAGCTGGTAAAAAAAAAAAACTGCATAGGAAGCTGGGCATGGTGGCACATGCCTATAATTCCAGTACTTGGGATGCTAAAGCAGGAGGATTTACATGAATTGGACCCCAGCCTGGATTACACAGTGAAACCCTACATCAAACACCAAACAAGATAAAAACAAAAAAACAACCAACCAACCAATAAATCAAACAAACCCACGGATAACTTACCAGATAGAAAATATTTGCAAGTCATATACTTGATAACACTATATAGAACCTCAACAACAAAAGAGACAACCTAATTAATAAATAATAAATTAATAAATAAAGACTTCAATAGGCATTTCTTCAAATAAAATAATCACAAAGTACATTAAGAGGTTTCTCAAGTGCCTGTCTGGCAAGTGCAAGGTCGTGAGTTTGATCCCTGGTCCCCACCCCCCAAAAAAAAGAAGTTTCCACATTGTTTTTAATAACAAATATAAATCAAAACATAGTGACATAAATTCAACATTTCCATTCCTAGGTGTTTATATCCCAAACAACTGCAAACAAGTGCTCAAATAAAAATTGGTGCACAAATATTCATTACAGAATTATTCACAACAGTCAAAGAGCATGAAGAGTTTAAATGTTAATCAACTAGTAAGTAAATAAACAAAATATGTACCCATACAATGGGATACTATTTGGCAGAAAAAAAATAAAGTCCTAATACATGGTACAATATAGATGAACCTTGAAAATTATGCTAAGTAAAATTTTAAAAAAGTCAGAAATGGTTATATAGCAAATGATTTCACTAATATGAAATGTCTAGAATAGGCAAATAGAAAGAACCAAGAGGTAGATATGTGTCATGTGTATTATAGGAGATGACTGCCTAATCGATGGGTGTGGGGCTTTTGGGAGGGGGTGGGTGAGAAAAATGTTCTGGAACTAGATTATGGTATGTGTGTGTTTGTACAACATCACAAAGGCAAAAAGCATTACTGAATCCTAATTTTATGATAGCTCAAATGTTAAAGTTTCATGTCATGTATAAAACACACACACACACACACACTTAGTATTACAAGGCATCATCTGAAAGTATAGCTTAAAAAATATGGTTAATAGTTAACTTTTAAAAGTTTTTACAATAAAAAACATCTTTCCATTAATAGCCCCCAAAACCCTTCCCCATGCCTTTTACAGAAAGCAAACTGGTCAAGCAATGGCTGTGACTCATCCTGAAGGCTGACACTGATGACAGCTCTACAAAGCACTGTACATGGTTCCAAAGTTAATCCTGAGGGGATTTGGCCTTGGAAGATACAAAAGATAAATGTTTTGTTATATAGGTCTTGCTTTAACTTGCCTTTGATCACCCAGCAGAAAAGTTTAATTATGTGGCATAAAACACAGAACTAGATCAGTACGATGAGCTGTAAGAGGCCTAAATCAACAGCCTCCAACACCGGTAACCTACTGTAATTATGGAAACATCGGACTATGTATCCATCTACTTCCTCTCAGTTCAAAGAGAAAAATTTTCTTTCTTTTTGTTTCTGTCCTTACCAATATCAATTAGAAAATGTAGCATGTCCATACCTTGTGCTCTGTATTACTACTATGAGGAAAATATGCAATGTGTCAATTACTGCAAATGTACTACTAATTTATTGTGAAACTATCATATTGATATTTCTTATTAAAAGTAATTAAAAATAGGGGCCTGGCAGGATGGCTCAGTGGTCTAAAGCACCTGCTTAGGAAAGCTTAGGCAGCTGCAGGGACCATGGTTCGATCCCCGGCACTACATGCTGCGCCAGCCCTGCCCTCAGGGCAGGCTGAGCCGGCCATAAAAATAAATAAATAAATAAACAAAATTTCTGAAACAAGAAAATTAAATAAATAAATAAAAGTAATTAAAAATGAATAAATAAATAAATAATTTTAAAAAGCCTTCTCTATGCTTCAAACATCCATACCCCATTATCTTCTCTCTCAAGTAGCTCTGGAAGTGTTCTTCCATGGCTTTAATTGTGCTGTCAGGGCTGCCTGAATGCCCAAACCTTGACCTTCCATGGTCACTGACTTTGATGCAAACCAAGGGTTACATGGTGCCATATTCAGCAAATGTGATGGGTGAAAACACACCGTGATGTCGTCCCAAGTTGACCTTTTCACTGGGGGTGGCACTCAGCAGCAGCTTTCCCTGTAATTTGGATCACATCTCAAAAAGACACCCACAAACTAGGCCTTCCTGAACTGCTCTAGGGAGAGGCAGAAGGAGGGAGCAAGGGTGCTCTGGAGGTGTGGTTTGAGCAGAACATACGGAGGCTGCTTCTGGCCCTAGTCAGTCATAACAAAAACCTCTGTCTTACCTTCTAAGTCATGTGGAACTCTTCAGCGACGCCTTCACGCCCTTGCTGCCTACCTCTCGGGAATGCCAGCTCTTTCTGGATAGCTTTCAAGGCAGGGGCCCCCACTGTGTTGCACAGCACCCCAGGGCAGAGTCTACCTCTGACCCCCTCATCTGGATTTTCACACTTAGAATCTCCTTTCACTACCTAGGCTCAAATTCCGGCCCATCTCTTGCTGTTCGTGGCTTTCACTGTCTGCCCTGCCTTTTGCCCCTTCTCTCCTCATTATCGCTTCCGCCCTTCGTAGTTGCATTTCTGTTTCTTTGCTATTCAAATGTGAAGCAGGAGCTTTAATCCCAGCTACACTGAGACACATGAATAGAGACCCTTCTGTGGGCACCACTTCTTTGTTTTGAAATCAGCTCCCTCAGCTGTCGTAGGCAAGTCCCATACATGGGACCAACGCACTGCAGCCCATACCATCACTGTGCATGCCCCCCCATTCAGCTTTAATTTATGGGCAGAAAATCCTTGCCTTAGAACCACTCACAGCAGAGTGCTTCACAATGGGTGGTATTGCAACAAAGCTTACCAATGGGACCTGAGGTTCACTGCTAAACAGCATTTATTACAATGTGACACAAAGTTCAAGGTTCCTGCCAACAAAGCTATTTCCCAATGCTCTGGAGGGGCTGCCCACCAACTGACTAGAGAGGCCTCCAATCTATGAGCGTCAAATCAAAACAAGGTCAGAGAAAACCTGGCTGTGAGTCCAGAGTGTTCTCAACTGAAATAGGTAGAGAGGATGGAGAGCACAGAAGAGAGAATCTCAGGTTTAGAGTAGGATATGCTGTCTCTTCAAAGCAAGCAATCTCCTGGGCTCCAGCCTGGGTCTAGCACAGACATTTCTGTGTTATCTTTCTGGTTCCTTTTCCCCTTGAAATCATTCATCTATTCATTCATTCATTTGGTAGTGTCTCACTACCCAGTTCGGATGCATAGTGATCCTGCTGTCTCAGCCTCCCCAGTGCTGGGACTGTGGGTGTGCGCCACCACACCCAGTTTCACTGGCTGGTGCAGCCTTCCCAGGGTCTGGGGCCAGCGCAGCATATGGTACCAGGGATCAAAACTTGGTCCTTGTGCTTGCCTGGCAGGAGCTGAGACTGCTGAGCTGTTTCCCAGTCCCTCTGTGCTGGATTTCTACTACCTGCTGTCAGTTATCCTCTGAAACTATGTTTCCAACACAGCACATCCTGAGTTGAGCTAACTCTCTTTTTCTCCCTCCTGCTTTCTTTGTACCCTGTGGCCCTCTTGTTAGCATCATCTCCAAACTACTTTGCCCAGTTTCATCTGTGATGCCAGAACTGTACCATGCTCGCTTGCCCTCTCACGCTGGCTCTGAGGGGCCTAATATTTGGCATTCACGTACCTTTTCTTTCCCACTGCCCGCAGCCCCTGCTGCCAGCCTACACCAAGGATCTCTGCTTCATGACTCTGCCTATTCTAGTCTGCCCTCAGACCCCAAGTTCAAGTTCTCTGAAGCATGCCCCAAGCTCTCTGTTCCCTGAAACAAGTCTTCAATTCATGATCTCGACAATGTTGAAAATTGTATTAATTCTGCATCTGAAACTTTTTGAATATCTGTTATGCACCTGCATGGTGTCAGGGGATGGCTTTATTACAATTAGCAATACTCTTGGGGTGGGGGAGGACTCCTGTTGTAATCCCATAAGGAAGAACGACAACACTGTGTGCCAGACTGAAGAGGGCTGTGATTGACAGGGAGGGAAATGGGTGTCAACTCAGGGCCCACAAATAAGGATACCCAACTTACTTCCCTGCTCAGTGAGTCAGGGAAGGTCCCTAGCACAGGTAGCGTTAAGTCTGAATTTCTCAGCAAGGATTAGAGGACTGTATATCGATTTAAGGAACCAACGACAATAAATAGCCTGGCCCAGATATCCTGTTCTGGCCTTTGGACTCCTTATGTGTTTCATGAACAACCCACCAAAAGCTTCCATCTCTTTCCAAACATATCCAAACATTCTCATTCTTTCTTGCCTGCCTGCTTGCCTGCCTTCCCTCCTTCCTTCCTTCCTTCCTTCCTTCCTGCCTGCCTGCCTGCCTGCCTTCTTTCCTCTTTCCCCTTTGATTATCCTTGTCCTTCCCCTATTGTTTCATTCCTTCTGAGACTTCGAGAGGTGTGGAAGTGTCACTTCCTAAGGCCTTCCCTGGTTTCCATATCCACACATAGTGCCGCTCTGTATTGCCCTTAGCACGTTCTCTGTGGCCTGCTGTGGCAGACTGCCCACACCATCTTGGTCCCTGGAATCCAGGCAGTGGGGGCAGGGGCTACAGGTTGTTCCTCATTGAGAGGCACCTACTACACTGTCCTGCACCTAGCAAAGCACTGATCTTCACCTCAGTGAAGACGAAGGCGAGAGGAGGATGAGGCCCAGCAAGAGCTTTATCCTAGCTACACCGAGACACACATGGGTAGGGACCCTTCTGTGGCCACCACTTCTTTGTTTTGAAATCAGCTCCCTCAGCTGTCCTAGGCAAGTCCCATGCATGGGACCAACACATTGTAGGGGTCTTGCTCAATACACCATAGGTCTGCACTCAACACTTGCTGACTCTGACCAAGACCAAAAATTCAAAGGTCTTTCTCTTGATGCCCACTGAGATGAAATTAAAGCCTGAGTTTTGCAAGGCTCCCTAAAGTCCAATCGCAGTTTTCTTTCCTGAATTCTGTGCCACTGCATTCTACCATCCTTCTCAAGCTAGCCTGCTCCGTGTCCCCACTGGCAAACTTTCACCCCCTGCCCACTTCTGTTTGCTTTGGCCATTGTCCCAATCCTTTCTCCGCTTCTCTTGGCTTCCCTTCGGAGAGAGTTGAAAAGGTTGGTTTCCTGGGACTGCTTTAATCATACTCTGTTATCTTGATCAGCATTTTAATTTTACACGGTGAGACATTCTGCCTTGAATGTGGGCTTCATGGGGGTGGGGCTGGGGGGGGAGAAGGAGGTAGAAAGAGGATTACTGATGATGGCTATATTTTATTACATGTCATGGTCATGGGTTAGACAAGCAGTTTGTCAAGCTGGAGGCTGAGGTGGGAGGGGAGCAAGACACTAACCACTGTGAAGTCACAGAGCCAAATATTTTTCAAGGACACATCAAAGGCTTTTTCCATGGTGTCTTGTGCTGACCCCATTTCACACTGGCAAAACACAAGCTGAAACTAAAATAAAAATACCAGGCTGGTTCCATCTAGCCAGCGGAGCTGCTCAGCTTCATCACTGATTTTTATGAAAGTTACTAAGTACAAACATTCCAAGATTTCTTTTCCTTGCTTATAATTTTTCTGCCTTTCCACTGATGGACTGTTTATTTCTAATAATTTAGTAGGAGAAAAACATTTGCTCATACTAGTGGAGGTCTAATATACCCACTACAAACCAGAGCGCATTTTATTGTGGAATAAAACCCCTGGAAAACAGGCTCCAGGGGGGCCCACAGACAGCAAGTTTACGGGCATAGTACAATTGACGCCATTATAATTAGTCC
>PVJA010011170.1:0-11573 GCA_004027025.1 Myocastor coypus | reverse complement strand
CGAGGACTGTAAATCAGAAACCTAAACAGCTTACTTTTCAGCAGATAAACACAGATTTATGTAAAAACCGAGCCAGAAATTAACCCTTTCAGGATGCCATAGAGGACTGGAGTGAGAGGGTGAAGGAGGCGGAGGACCCCCAGCACCTACCCACTTCCTGGGGTATCCCCGGTCTGAGGTGGGAGGCCGGAGCAGCGCTGCCTTCCCTGGCCTTGCACGCGTCCTCCTCCGGAGTCAGTTCAGCAAGAGACACACTCAGCCTCCAGGACTGGCCTTTGACTGTGCCAGCGGTCACTCCCTAACTCCTCCACTCGAAGTGAACCCCACAGAGCTGCTTTGGAGAAGATTTCTGCGTGGGTCTCTGTGTATGAATCTTTTGTGACCGGGGCTTCTAGACCTCTCTGACCTCGGCAAAGGCACCAAACCTCCCCGACCTCAGCCTTTTCCTGAGCTAAAATGTTTCACCAGGCATGCTGTAATGATTAGACAAGGACGGCTGATCAAGATACCAGGGTAGTGCTGGGCTCGGGGGAGCACTCCATATGAAGCAGCTGGTACTACTAGCAGTGGTAGCCCGGGCGCCTTGAATTCAGGTGTGCTTAGCTCACATGGGGATCTAATCAAAGAGCACATTTCAATCCCACACACCCGAGTGATGCCACGGCTGCGGGTGCCTGGACCCTGCTGCCCTGCTTCATGCCCCGCTGCACAGCACCAGTGCCCACGCGCTGCTTGCCTCAACGCCGATTCACAAGCGCAACCAACATTCTCCTGGTTGACATCGCCATCGTGCTCAGCGCTACAACGCTGGCCCTAGCAAAGAGCCAGATCTTTGCATGGTCTTCGGCCTGCTTGCGGCCCCTCTTCTCCCCAGAGGGCGGCAACGCTGGACACAGCAGCCCCTGCTCCAGCCCTCCCCCTTTGCCCTGCAGTTGCACCGCACATGCATCCTCAGCGCCCCCCGCAGTCCCTGCTCCTCAGCTCAGGTCGGCCTCGCACTTTTGTGTCCAAACAAGGCGGGTGCTGAGCTGCCCACTCAGACTTTAAAGGGAACTAGGGACCTGCCGACCCCAGCGAGGGAGGAAAAGGGCATTTATCACTTTTATGTGGCATTTCAAAGGAGGAGTTTCCTAGGCGGCCTGCAGACGAAGGCCTGCGCAGGATTAATGGAGACCCCTGATTTAATCATTAACGCTTAATACGAAATCATCCTCAGTGCTTGGCCCAGGGCGCCTGGGAAATCGCCCCACAGCGTTTGGCCTTAGGGCTTTCCCACGTGGCCTTGGCGTTGGGGCTCAGATCTTTTCATGGCGGGAAGGCTTTCCCTGGACCCCAGAATCAGAGAATCTGGGAGAAGGTATATGGCCCTTTCCACCAGCTCCCTTTACCCTGGGAAGGAGGGTGGACGAATTCGCTTTCTAGAACAGATCAGAAATCCAGGGGAGCCCAGAGCTCAATGCCTTCAACGTCTGGCTCTGGGCCTCCTGTAAATTCAGGGCAGGGGCTGAAGGTCCCAGAACCACCTCCGCTGTGCAACTGCACCGGGTTCATCCGTGCCGCGGAGGAGCCCAACTGGAACCCGGCTGTCCCGCCTGGCCTCCGGTCCACGGGCCTCCACTCCTCCCCGCCACCCGCTTCCCCCCCCGCGGTCCCCCCACCCGCTCTCCCCGCATCTCTCTAATCATTCACCTGCAGGTGCGAGTATGCAGCCTCCCTTAGGTTTTCTCACGCAGTTCCTGCAAAGCTGTGGATCACTCCATGGCCAAGCTCCTCCCTGCGGGGACCCGGTTACCTTCTTACCAAGGGGCCGTAGGCCTTGCTGTCATGCACTGCAGTGACATGGTTTCTGGCTAGAGCCCAGTGAAGAATAAGCACCAGAGTTGTTTGCTGCCATTCTATTTATTTTCAACCTCATCTGTTTTTTTCCTTGACGGGGTGCTAAAGTGTAGCATAACACCTGCTAACTGGCTGCGGCACCATGTGGCCCTATCTCAAACTGAGCAACCTGGAAAGGGGGACAAACACTTCCGGAGAACATCAGAATTCTATCGTTGAGAATTCAGAAACAGAACCGTGGTGGGCTCCGGAGCCCTGGTCCCGGGCCAGCCACGTGCTTCCTCTCCAAGCGCCTCGTCTCCTAACTGCTAGCAGCAGAGCATTGCCTGTTGGGGACCTCTGCTGTACAATCAGGGACCCTTTTCCCCTCCTGATATGTGAGAGGTCGTGGGAGTTGCTGCGCGGGCTTCTCAGCGTCCCTTCTCACGCTGAGTAGTCGCTCTGTTTATTTCCATCCTGACTTTCCTAGGTAGATGAGTCCGTGTGTATACATCTGCCATGGGCCTTTCCGCTTCCTAATTTGCCTTTCTCACATTATTAAAGAATAAGAAAGGGGCCCCGGCGGGATGGCTCAGTGATCTAAAGTGCCTGCTTGGGGAAGCTTGGCAGCTTCAGGGACCACAGTTCAATCTCCGGCTCCACATGCTGCGCCAGCCCTGCCCTTGGGGCGGGCTGAGCCGGCCATAAAATGAGTGCATAAACAAACAAAGGTTCTGAAACAAGAAAAAAATAAATAAATAAAAATTAAAAAAAAAAAGAATAAGACAAATGATTTTGTTAAATGTGCAGGATCGTACTAGTAGAGCACAGATGTGGTACATGAACCATGAGGGTTTGGCGTTTAAAACCTACTGCCTTAGGAAGCCAGGATTATTAATTTGGTGTCCATCCCCAGGTTGAAAGAATTAAAAAAGAAAAACCTGCCAAGTGGGAGCTACTGTAAATAAGACTCCAGGTGTACCTGTTTTTCAGCCATCTTGCAGGCCAGGTGCCGCTGTGGTTGCCCTGGAATACCAGAGGACACAGAGGCCCAGCTTCACACAGGTGTGGACTTCCCAGGCTCCCCTGCAGCAGAATGGGGTGACTCTGCCCCACATATGAACTCCCCACTGGGCTCACAGATGACCTTTCTTGCCTCCCCATGAGAAAATTCCTCAGAAAGAGATAAGATCAGTGTAGTTAAGGCTTTGCAGGGGGCCCTGTGGTGCTGGGGGTGGGATAGAGGGAGGGAGACCTGGGAACCCTGCCTGAGGCCAGGGAACCCCACCTCTTAGTTTGGGGTTTCTGCAAATCCTTCTGAGGGGAGAACCTCTTGGAAATAGCACCTGGTTGGGATCCCCAGAGACTACAAGCAGAGAACGACCAGGAGAAACCTGAGCCCGGGCTTTAGGCTCAATTAGTGTAGATTTCCCCTTGCTCTCCCAGGAGAGGAAAAGTAATTCATAAACTCCAAGCAGAGGTGATAGTGACTTGTTTACCTTCAGAGAGTGCCTTGAAAGTCCTGCTGACACACTGCATTAATCTTGGAGATCTGATCACCACAGTGACCCCCCTCCTACCAGGCCAGGAAGAAAAACCTCCCTGAGAAGCCTGAATCCCAGCACGGTGCCCCCCAACCCCACCCCACCCCACCCCAAAGCTGCCTGAGCTTTTGTGGCCCCACCTGCCAATTTCCTGGCCTGCAGTGTGGCCCTGCTGATGTGTCAGGAGATGGTGAGAAATAGGCAGGCCAGGCAGGCCCACCCTGAGCTGCAGGCACAGAGCAGCTCATAGGTGGAGCAAGCCTCTGAGTCTGCACAAAGTGAACTCTGACCCTGTTTGCTTGGTTTTTATGAGATATTTGAAGCTCAGAGAGATGATCTTTTCTGATGAGCAATGAGAATTTACTATGGTGAGGAGCCACTGCATGCTAGTTACAGGGCTGTGGTTAATTAATTAATTAATTAATTTGTGGCTCTGGGGTTGCCTTATGCATGCTAGGTGACCATCCTATCATGGAGCTACACCTCTGGTCTATATTTATTCTCTTTTGTCTTTTTGAGACAGGGTCTCACTATGCAGTTGAGGCTGGCCTTGAGCTCACTTTTGTAGCCCAGGCTGGTCTCGAGCTCACACCGATCCTCCTGCCTCAGCCTCCCGAGTGCTGGGATTACAGCCGTGAGCCACCACGCCTGGCTTATATATTTATTCTTGACAATAATTTTGAGGATATTAATTCTAGGTATTGGGTCTTGTTTTGTAAAGAAGGCCTCTGACTTGGGCACAGGGGGCAGGGGCAGAGGGTAACTACCTTGCTGGGCTAGTGAGTGATCAAGTGGGTGGCGCAGTCCATATTCTGCCATAAAAGAAGAACAGTTAGGTTTAGCTTTTTCCTCAGAGCTTCTGGAAACAATTCCAAGCAGCCGGTCCTACACCTCCTTGACCCGACTCACCCTTTGC
The DNA here is from genome assembly GCA_004027025.1 of Myocastor coypus. Taxonomy (NCBI): domain Eukaryota; kingdom Metazoa; phylum Chordata; class Mammalia; order Rodentia; family Myocastoridae; genus Myocastor; species Myocastor coypus. The sequence goes on along the minus strand of PVJA010011170.1, from coordinate 7,298 downwards.
TCTCCTTAGAAAACATAATGAAGACTCTTGTCTGTTTATCCCTCCCCTACACCACCTGAGGGACCCTAGTGTCTCCCAGGTGACCCTCTGGTGTGGCCTGCGTCTCTTTCCTAAGGTCTCAGTTTAATGCTTCTCCTAGTGGCAGGCGTCTCCTGACCAGCAGCTCACCTCATACCTGAATCATGGAAAACTTCTATCTGGAAACACTGTGTGCAAAGGACAGAGATGGCTGTGGTCATGTGGATCCCAGTGAGGGTGAGGGCAGTTTTCCACAAACTCTGCTCTGCTGGTGGCTGCTGCAGTTGGAGCGCTAACCTCTGTGACAGTGACTAACTGCTCGTTGTGGCTGAGGCTGGGGGCTGCTGTCAGGCGTCCACTCACCAAAAACCTGCCACTGTGAGGGGAGGGAATATGAGCTCAGTTCCATCCAGGTCCATCAAGGTCAAACCAGAGAAACTGTGCACCTTCGCACACAGACCTGAGCCCTGCTGAGAGCCCCAGGGGCCCGCCCATGCCCGTGCCTCCCTCAGGTCCTGCGGTAGGCTCTGGCGTGTCTTGGTGAAGCACATGCAGGGCCTAGGTAGAACAGCCTGGCTTGCAGCCGGGGTCTCTGGTGCCCGGCTCGTCCTCTCTGGGACAGCTATGGAGTGAGTCTTTCCTGTATCTGTGAAATGGGACTGTTCTCATTTGAGCTTTCCTTGTGGTGACAAACTGACAGGACTGCCACAGCACCTCTAGCTGCTTCTCCCTGGCCTTGCACATTTGTGTTTCATGAACCACAGCCTCATTTTTATTCTCTTAAGGAATCTACATTCAGTGAAGTCAACAGTTTGGTGTTAGGTGCCCTGTCACACAGCCACTCAAGGCCCGAGCAGCTGCACCTGGCCACCAGCTGCACCTCACCACCAGCAGCACCTGGCCGCCAGCACCTATTTTATCCTGGTCCTTTATGGCTGCCCTCCTCTGGCCCTCATCCCCACAGTGACCGTGGCCTGCACCTGTGGTCCTGACCTTTTCCAAAGTGTTGCACAAATGGAATCATCGGGAGAACATGGCCTTTTGAGGTAATTTAGCATCAGACATTTGAGATCCATCTAAGTCACTGTGTAGCTCGGTAATCTGTTTCCTTTGTGTTTAGTAAAATTCTCCTGTCTAGATGGACTAGAGTTCATGATGCAGGGTCTTACTAGTGGAAGGACATTTAGAATTCTCTTCAGTTTTGAGCACTTTTGAACAAAGCATCTATAGGGACTTATGTTCAAAGTTGTGAGTGAATGTAAATATATTTAATGCAGGAGTGGAACTGAGGGGAGCAATGATAGCTGCATCTGTCACCGTGGGAGAAACTTCTAGGCTGGCTGTCCCAAGGAGCCTGCCCCGGCTCAGGGCTGAGTCACAATTTTCAGCTGCTCTGCGCCCTATACAATACTTGATATTACCAGTCTACTTTCTTTTCTTCTGAGCCATTCTAACAGGCATGTTTCTATTTAGGGTTTAAGATTAGAGGAATACATTAGTTTCCTAGGCTGCCATAATAAAACATCACAGAAGGATAAAAACGGACCCTGTGAACAACAGATGTACTTTCTCAGTATTCTGAAGACAGAGCCTCAAATCAAGGCTCAGCAGGATTGGACTCCTAGAGTCCTTGTCTGTTGGTTTACAGAGGCTGTCCTCTTCCTCTGAGTTGTCCCCCGTGTGTGTTTCTGCTGTCTCCCCCGTGCCCCGCATTGCCTCTCCTTTCAAGGTCAGTAGTCTTACTACCTTTGGAACTACCTTAAAAGATCTTGTTTAAGCTTCCTGACCTCAGGGCTGGCCAGATAGCTCAGCAAACTAAAGTGCCTGTTTAAGCAGAGCACAGGGGTGCTGGCCCCACCCCCAAAGCCCGCTGAGATAGTGATTCAGACTGGGCGTGGTAGCACACACCTGTAATCCCAGCGCTTGGGAGGCTGAAAACAGGAGAATCACTAGGAGTCCAATGTGTACTGAGGCCCTGTAGACCCTGTAGAACCTGTCCTAAAATAGAAAACAAAACAAAACAAAAGTACACGACCTCTTTTAAATATCACTTAATATCTTCTAATTTTATCTTCAAATCTGTTTTTGTTCTTAAGCACCGACAAGGCTCCAACATCTGAATTTCAAAGGACCAAACACAATTCGGGCTACACTAGTCTAAATACATCTCAGCCCAGGCACAAGAAAAGGAGTGCAATTTTCATGTGGGAAAAATTAGAGGGAATTTTTTTAGCTTTTATGGGTTGGTGAGGGCTACCACCCAGACACCGATGCTGGAGGCATTGCTCCATTGGATATGGAAAGCACGGCAGGACGCGGAGTAGGTCGCCAGCTCTGGTGTCCTCTTGTCCACTTTCTGGCCACAGGAGCCTAGTGGGTTCCTCTGTTTTCCTCTTCTGTAACAGGAGAGAGAACTGCACTTGTCTCTGGGCCAGGAAGGGAGAGCAATTTGTGTGGAGAACTCTAACCTCTTCTCTTTTTTTTTTTCTTTTCTGATTCATTTTTGATTCTTTAGCTGAGCTGGAGGGAAACTTTTGGCATTTTCCCTACCTCCTGGGAGTTGTGCTAAGGTCTAAGTGCTTAGCAAATGTCAGCAGCTAGTTGTAAAGATTCTTGCTAAAATTGGCTACTGGAGACTTGACTGTGCTCATAGATTTGTATGTGCTTAGAGAGCTGTGTGCCTACACCCCACGATGAATGTGATCATTGGATAATGCAAATACATACAAAAGGCTTTAAAAAAAATTTTTTTTTAAAAAAGAAAACTGTTGAGTGCTGTAGAAAGTAGCCATTGGGGTTATTTGCCAAAAAGTCTCAGCTGTCCCCACCACCCGGCTACTGAACCTCTCCTTTTATGGACTAAATACTTTCTCCCCTCAGGTTTTCAAGTTGAAATCCCAACCGCCAGCATGATAGTAAAGGTGGCTCCTTTGGAAGCTATTTAGGTCACAAGCAGGATCAGTGCTAGTAGAAGAAGAAACACAAGAGCTTGCTTTTTTCTAGGTGAGCACAGAGCCAGAAGACAGAGTAAGGGGAGGGCTTCCCCAGCACCCAACCGTGCAGGCCCCTTACCTCAGACCTCCCAGTCCACAGAACTGTGAGAAATAAATTTCTGTCGTCTGAGCCACCCAGCCCCTCTTAACTTGTGAAAGTAGCACAGACAGACAGAGACGCCCTCTCCACCTGTACTTCTGGTGGAAATTCTCACATGTCCAGCCCCTGGAGACATTAGCCAACACCATGGGTCGAGCAAGAAGCAAAAGACAGGCATACTGCAGCTCTTGCACCCTAGCAAAAGCCAAGAGCAACGGTGGGCTGGAAAGAGCATCGAAGGCAATGAGCAGACGAGAGGGGAGGGCCATGGAGGGGGAACCAGGAGAATGCAGGTCTGGCTGGTGCCTGGGAAGAGGGGAAGAAAAAGAGAGGAGCACAGAGAAGTAAGCCAGGGCCTGCATGTCAGGAGATACACAGATGAGAGCTTTCTTAGATAGCAGGAAACCCAAACTAATGTTGAAGTAGGCATTTTCTTTACCGAAGCTGAGTTTTTGGAAGGTGGCTCCAGCCGCTCAGAGAGCGGAGTAAAGAGGAAATAGCTGTGTGGGGTGGTTTTGGGCCCTAGCTGTGCTCCAGTGCTCACTTTCTTGAATATTCAGAGCCTGCCCTGGGTTGCAGTTGGAGTTCTTGTAGTCAGCTCAGCTTGAGGTGGCAAAGCAAACGCAGCCACTGTGTGCAAAAGAGCTGCCTTGCACTCTTGGGCTCATATTTCATTTGAAGAAATGTGGGAGAAGTCAAAGTTGCTGAAAATACAATATTCACAGACATGAGTACTTTCAGGACAAGTCACCTTGTCCTCCAGGAACACTTGTCACCCTGATTCTGTAGAGGACTTTAGCTCAAAGGAAGTACAGTACCTCTCACTCCCCAAAGGCCTGGCCTTCTCCTCTCTCCAAAGCTCTGCTCACACGCTCCCCTCGTGCAGTTAGACAAACACTCCAGGCATTGTGGTGTTCCTGGTCCTATGATGGAAAAGGAGAATGAGGAAGATGTGGTATCAGTTTCCCACCCTTGGACCTCACAGTTCATGGGAGAAGAAGACATAGATGGTTGCACTGGGTGCCATGTGCTGAGGGCCAAGCTGGTGGGGGCACAGGTGTGATGGGAGAGCAGTATCCATCCAGGTAGGAAGGGAGGGCAGGGAGGCAACCAGGAGAGGCACTCCCACAGGAAGCGAGGTCTAAGCAGAGCTGAGAGCAGCTCCCAGAGTGGAGCTGAGAGCAGCACAGAAGGTGAAGGCTTCCCCAGGCAGAGGGATGGACAGGACAGGAGCTGCTTACCTGATTTTCCCTTCTGCCCTTCTCCCCAAGGGTTGAACATAGTCATTTATCTTCCATCAGGGCCTGCTCTCTACTCCTAGCTGGGGGAAGCTGGCCTGAGGGCATTCAGAGACTCCCTGCCATGTTCCATACACATGGCTACCTTGCCCTCTGCCCTTAAAGAGGGGGGATGAGCCTGGCCACGCCAGCTGCCCTGTAAGGAGTTTTGAGCCACCTCCCACATTGCTATGGTGCATGCTCTTTACCCGCATAGGCTGGGGCCAGCATTCCCCTGAAGAGGCTGCCTCAGTGGCACCCAGAAGGTGGTGTGTCACAGGATGATGATGCGGTGATGCGCAGGATATTTGGAAGCACCTGCAGCTCCAAGCAGATCTCAGCATTGTCCTCCCAGGCATGGAGCCCGTGGCACGTCCCTCGGCCTCTCAGAGACCCTGTTCCCCATTTTTAAACTCAGGAAGATCCTGAAGGAGCCAGGAAGGATGGCAGTGAAGTATCTATCCCACACCAGCCCTGGGAATAAGGGATGTACTCTGGCTGGGTGCTGCTTAGGTCCCTGGGGATCCCTGATACTTGGTGAACAGTAGCACTGAGCCAGGGGCACTGGGAAAGGTCCAAGGTCGCATTCTTATCTAAACAATGAGGTTAGGAGCCTAGCATGACCACAGTTTATTTGGCAGAGGCCAGTTCATACCCATCACATGGGATTTTTAAATTTTTTTCTTGTTTCAGAACTTTTGTTTGTTTATTTATTTATTTATATGGCCGGCTCAGCCTGCCCCTGAGGGCAGGGCTGGCGCAGCATGTGGTGCCGGGGATCAAACCGCGGTCCCTGCAGCCACCCAAGTTTTCCTAAGGAGGTGCTTTAGACCACTGAGTCATCCTGCCGGGCCCCAAATCACATGGCATTTTGAATAGCCAATCCCAGTGTGTCAAATGCGGCCAGTATTACCTACAGTCAATCCCAACACTCAGGAGGTAGAGGTGGGAGAATTACTGTGAATTCAAGGACAATCTGAGCTGCATACTGAGTTCAAGAGCAGCCTGGACTACACAGTGAGATCCTGTCTCACACAGACACACACACACACACACACACACACACACACACACACACAATATAGAATAAAGTACCTACTGTGTTCCTGCATTTGCCCATTATCTAGGAAGGAGGTAGACCCTGGTTTGTCATGTGGGTAGGGGACAGAGACACACATGCTTTAATTACAGGACAAGAGTGGGAGCCAGAGAACAATGGTGGCCTTGCTCTCTACACCCCAAGTGACTTGGAGCAAGGGGATTCATAGGGTCATTGTCCTACAGCTTTGAGAATGATTTTCTCCATGGGCAGCCTCTCTGTATGGGCTCATCTCTGGGGGAGCTGTTCTTTCTTTCCTGAGATTTTTATGTAAGAGGGCCTGGGTTTCTCCATCTGACCCCAAAGGCCAAGGAGGAGCAGGAGTAGGTGCAACATTAGGTCCAGGAAAGTAATTGTGCCTTTCACAGACCACACAAAGTCTTAGGGGTAAGCCCCTGCAAAGGACACCAGTGCAATGATCTTAGCTGGTGACTATGGGAAAATGACAGCTGGTTAAGGCTGTAGGATGTCACATGTTAGATCATGACTAATTTGCCCTCACCAAAGACAAGATTCTGTGAAGAGAAAACTGCTGGTGATGGGGGAGGCTGATGGTGGGTGATAAACGACGGTGAGAGGGCCAGAGTCAGGCAGAAGCTGAGTGCCCTTTCAGTCACTACTGAAGGCCACCTCCTCCAAGGTCCTCAGAACCTTCTTGCTCTAATCTCTCTCTCTCTCTCTCTCTCTCTCTCTCTCTCTCTCTCTCTCTCTCTCTCTCTCTCTCTCTCCTCCCCCTCCCTCCCTCTGTCTCTCCCTGTCTGCCTTTTTCAGAGAAGGTTTCACTACTCAGTTCAGCCTGGCCTTGCACTCACTTTATAGCTCAGAGCAATCTTGTCTCAGCCTCCCAAGGGCTGGGATTCCAGGCGTCATGTGCCACTGTGCCCGACTTTGCCTTGATTTCTCAAACACTGGTCCCCATCTTCCACTGTCTTAATAGCATCGGCATTAATTCATTTATTTGCTTCTTTGTTTTTCAGGGTTGAAGGCCCTTGAAGGCAGGCCTGGGAACTTAGTCACAGTTTTCCCTACAAGACACAGAGGACAAAGGACCTTACGGAAAGGTCTGAGCTTGACATGGGGGGAAGGATTCTGGGAAGAGGAGACATAACAGTCAAGGAAGAGGTTGGAACTAGGAGACAGTATCAGGACCCAGTGAACTGGGAAGGCATCTGGGAGTGCGAAGCACAGTCAGTCAGTGGTGAGAACAGGGAACTTTCCAGGCTGTACATCCAACACGGAAGAGCGAATTGGTGGGATTGGGGTGCCACAAGGGCCATGGCTTGCTTCTATTCTTTCTCTAACAGGGACAGAGCTGGGTGGGGTGACACATGGAGAACCACTGTCATCATGGGTACCTGTGCCTGGAGCCACAGCTGAGCTTCAGTGCTTGCAGGTGCCAAACACCCATGGATTCAATTCGAGGTGAACAGAAAATATTCAGAAATAAACTTGTGCTGAACAGACGCAGAATTCGCTTTCTTTCCTCTGCACAACACTGCATGACGTCGAGTTGCATAGCATTTGCGTTGTATTGGGAATCCTGAGTTGTCTACAGATGATACTGAGGGATGACTGCTGCGACGCTACAATGGACAAACAGAAACCAAAGTCCGAAAAAAAAAAAGGAAAAGAATATACTTCTCTTTGGACTAAGAGGAAGCAGATACATACACAGTCAAATGTTCTGCAATTGCAGTGGGCCACCAGTGAAGCTTGTGATGTTGGAGGCTATTGAATCTAAGCCTCCTAAAGCTCATCTCACCAATCTAGCTCTGCGTTTCATGCATTGTAATTAAGCATTTTTTTTTTTT
>PVJA010011169.1:40009-55524 GCA_004027025.1 Myocastor coypus | reverse complement strand
GCTGGTCTCGAACTTGCACTAATCCTCCTGCCTCAGCCTCCCGAGTGCTGGGATTACAGGCGTGAGCCACCACGCCCGGCTGCAGGTGCCCACCTCATGCGTAGAAGACAAGGCAGTCTGAGGACTGAAGCCTGTTCCCTCCTTTATTATGGTGATTAGCCCCTGTTCCCTTACTTAGATCTTTGAACATTTAGTTTAAATAAGTGTTAGCTGGGCATGGGGGTGCAAGCCTGCAGTCCTAGCACTTGGGAGGCTGAGGCAGGAGGATCAGTGCGAGTTTGAGACCAGCCTGGGCTACAAAAATGAACTCAAGGCCAGCCTGAACTGCATAGCAAGACCCTGTCTCAAAAAGACAAATAAATAAATAAATATATAAATAAGTGTTAAATGATAAGTGGAAGATAAGATCAGGCCAAAGACTTTTTTTTTTTTCTTGTTTCAGAACTTTTGTTTATTTTTTAAATTTATTTTTATGGCTGGCTCAGCCTGCCCTGAGGGCAGCATGTGGTGCCGGGGATCAAATCATGGTCCCTGCAGCCGCCTAAGCTTTCCTAAGCAGGCGCTTTAGACCACTGAGCCATCCTGCCGGGCCCAAGGCCAAAGGCTTTTGTAAAAGGTTAACAACAACAAAATATATAAATGTTTGTACCAGTAAGACAGACATCTTTTACAGTATAGCCAGAAAAGCAGATCATTAACTGACAGAACTCCTCAGATCTTAGACATTTTAGATGTTTTCAAGAATAGGGCATAGGGACAGTTGCTAAAATGAAGAATCTTGTGAGATTCCTTTGTTAAAAACATTGGTAAAGAGGGCCTCAGACATAGCTCCATGGCACAAGTTCCTGCCTGGTTAGTGCAAGGTGGATGGTTTGAACCCTGACCCTGAAAAAAAAAACAAAACAAACAACAACAACAAAAAAAACCCTCAACATTGGTAAAGATTATTGTGTTGAAATTTCTCTTACAGTTCAAAGAAATTTCACTCTTCAAAGTATAGAACTTAAATTCTATGAGTTAGGGGGTGAGGAGATAGCTCAGGGGCACAAGTACCTGCCTGGCAAGTGCAAAGTCCTGACCAAGTTCTGCAAAAAATAAATAAATAGATAGATAGATAGATAGATAGATAGATAGATAGATAGATAGATAGATAGATAGGTAGGTAGATAGATAGATAGGTAGATAGATAGATAGATAGATAGATAGATAGATAGATAGATAGATAGATAGATAGATAAATCCTATGAATTAGCCCTGCAAGGGGCAGGTTTTTTTTTTTTTTTTTTTTGTCTTTTTGAGACAGTGTCTCACTATGCAGTTCAGGCTGGCCTTGAGCTCACTTTTGTAGCACAAGTTGGTGTCAAACTCACACCGATCTTCCTTTCTCAACCTCCCAAGTGCTGGAATTATAGGTGTGTGCCACCATGCCCAGCTGAGGGCAGAAATATTTGAAAGTCTCAAAACACTTATGAAAAAAAGAAAGAAGGATTTGCTTTTTGTTTCCTAGGGATAACATAGCAACATACTACAAACTCAGTTATTTAGAAGAAATTTTATCACACATTTTTAAGGCTAGAAGTCCAAAAATAAAGGTGGCATGATGACGCGGCTCCATCTTTGTCCTCTTGTGGAAAATCATTTCTGGCCACTTTCATCTTTTGTAGCTTTTGGTGTCTCTTGCTTTGGAGTGGCTTAACTCCGCATCCTGCCTCCATCTCCAGCCAGATATCTTTCCTTCTGCATCTGTTCTCTTCTCTTCTTACAACACCGATCATAATGGATTAAAAACTCACTCTGTTGCAGCAGGATTCATCTTATCAGTTACATTTTCAATGACCCTGTTTCAAATAGAGTCACAGTCACAGATACTGAGAGTTAGGACAACATAGCTTCTTAGGAGAATAAAATGATTAGCAAATCATATGTGGGTATGTTAGCATTCTGCAGCTGTAACAAAATACATGAGATAAGCTACTTAAAAAGAAAGATGGGGGGGCCAGCAGGATGGCTTAGGGGTCTAAAGCACCTGCTTAGGAAAGCTTGGGCGGCTGCAGGGACCGAGGTTCGATCCCCGGCACCACAGGCTGCACCAGCCCTGCCCTCAGGGCAGGCTGAGCCGGCCATACAAATAAATAAACAAACAAACAAAGTTCTGAAACAAGAAAAACATAAAATAAAATTAAAAATTCTAAAAAAAAAAAAAAAAAGAAAGAAAGATGGGTTTTGGCTCCTAGCTTGTGAAGTTTCAGTGCATGCCACTTGACCCTCTTGCCTTGGACCCAAGATGCTGCGCATCTAGCAGTGGAAGCCTGTGGAGGAGGAGGCTGTTCACATGATGGGGAAGGGTGAGAGAAAAGGAACAGGAGCAGGAGGAGGAGGAGAACAGGAAGTAGAGAGAGAGCAAATACAAAGAAGAGGGAAAAACAGGGGAGAAGAGGGAAGGGCAGGGGAGAATGAGGCCAGGATTCCAAAGCACATTTAAGGGCATCCCCTGCAGTAGCCTAACTGCACCCTGTAGTAACCTAACTCCCCTCTCTAGGCCCTACCTTCTAAGGTTCCACCAATTCCCCAAAGCACCACAGGATGCTAAACTAGCTTCTAGCCCATGGGCTTTGGGGGACATTTCAGATCCAGCCACAACAGTGGAGATGTTCTGTTTTGCATCTGCGTATTTGTATACAATAATCAGCAGTTCTCAACCTGTGGGTCAGGGTTGAACGATCAAAACACAGCGGTCACCAAAAGCCATTCCAAATCATAACTGTAGCAAAATTACAGTTTTGAAGTAGTCACCAAAATTATTGTTTGGTTTGGGGTCACCACAACATGAGGAACTGTATTGCAGGGTCATGGCACTAGAAAGGTTGAGAACCACTGGATGGTGTGATTCTGATTCTTATGTCCTAAAGGGCTGTTTGATGCCATTTCTGTCTTACTACCCTTTGTTAGTGTTTACTCTACCATTTCTATGTGTTGGAGCAGAAGATGAAGCCAGGGAAGACTGGCTCCAGGTCAGGGCCAGGGCCTCCCTGACTCAGTCCATTTTTAGGCCTAAAACTGCAGCATCTTGCTTGCTGTCTTCATCTCCTTTCAGCCTGTTTACCTTCAGGTTCCCAGGGAGCCATCTGCGGTTGAAATCTTCTGGGTCTTCTAACAGCCACAGACACCTAAGAATTTTCAGATTTTGTCTGATTTCATTTCACTTCGGCTTGTGGTACATTAACCACTATGCCTGCAGATATGACTCATTGTTTGTTTGGTGATAGGTCAACTTTTTACAACCTTGAAACCTACACAAAAATGTACATTGACAAACAGATTCTAAAACTCATATGGGGACTGGCCAAACAGCTCAGTGGATTAAAGCACCTGCAAACAGGTGCAGAGGCCAGGGGTTTGATTCCCAGACCTGCCAGGCCGGTCCCACCCCTCAGGGCACACTGAGATGACAATTGAGACTGGGCATGGTGGTGTGTGCCTGTAATCCCAGCACTTGGGAGGCTGTAAACAAGCAGATTACTATGAGTCTGATCTACTAATGAGACACTGAACACCCAGTAAACCCTTACTTAAAATATAAAAATAAAAGCCAGGTGTGGTGGCTCACACCTGTAATCCCAGCACTTGGGAGGCTGAGGCAGGAGGATTGGTGTGAGTTCGAGACCAGCCTGGGCTTGTAGCTCAAGTGAGCTCAAGGCCAGTCTCAACTACATAGTAAGACCCTGTCTCAAAAAGACAAATAAAATAAATAAATGAATAAATAATAAGAGAAACATAGCATATGCACACACAAAAAAATAAAACTCATATGGGACGGCAAGATGGCTCAGTGGTCTAAAGCACATGCTTAAGCAACCGCACAGACCATGACCATGCCTGACCCCCAGGGCAGGCTGAGCTGGCCATAATATACAAAATAAATAAATAAATAAATAAATAAATAAAAATCATATGAAAATGCAACGGACCCAGAAAAGTCAAAATAAACTTGGAACATAATAAGTTTGCAAGAATCAAGCTTCTTTATTTCAACTTGGCATAAAGCTGTAATGACTGGCATAATTTCATCCTCACATAAAAACAAATATATATCAGACGAAGACAAGTGAGGGCCTAAAAATTAATCTTTATATTTATAGTTAACTAATTTTGACCAGGATATATATTTTTTTAAAAAATCAAAGAAGAAACAGTTATCTTCTCAAATGGCAGTGAAACACCAACTGTTCACATGAAAAGAAATAAAGAAGGTGAGTCCCTACCTGACATCACATACCTGTCAGAAGCTGGAGAACCAGGAGAGCCAGCAGTGCACTTCATTCTGAGCCTGAAGGCCTCAGAAGCAGGCCGACAGGCTGTTCTTCTATGTCCTTGAAATGATTTGAATGTGCCTTTCCCCACCAAAACTCATAGCTTAATCCACAGTCCTTTGGGAGGTGATTAGGTTATGAGGTCAATGTTCTCATAGGATTAATGCATTTCTTAAGGATAAATTAAGTCTCAAAAGATTGAGTTGTGTTATGGTTTGTGTTTAGGTGTACCCCAAAGTCCCCTGTAGTCATGGGGTGATTTCTGGAGCTTGTGACTGATTATTGTGGGTGTGGATGCTGCACATGACCTGGGGCAGGTAATTTGCATTACACTATAAGGAGGGGAAAAGAGGCTACCCAGAGGCCTGAGCTGTTGCCACCACCTTTGCTCTCTGCTCTTTGCCTCCATGGAAAAAAGTTGCTCTCTGAAACTTCCAGTAACTGTGAGCTAAATAAAGCTTTCCTTCCTTTTGATGTTGGATATTTGTCTAGCAAGGAGAGAAGAGTAACTGACAAGTTGGTTCTTTTTTTTTTTTTTCAGGACCAGCATTCAAACTCACAACCTTGCACTTACCAGGCAGGCACTTGTGCCAGGGAGCTATCTCCCCAGCTTCTGACAAGTTGGTTCTTAACAGACTAGATTAGCTTCCTCAAGTACAGGTTGTCTTAAAGCAAATTTACTTCTAGTGTCTTGGTACTCACTGTGTTACAATGTTACAGGTATGCTTTTAGAGCGATACAAAATGAACTAAGCCTGGGGCCTGAGAGGCCAAGGACCAGAAAACCCTCTGTCCAAAGGAAGCAGATCAATGACCTAGGTCAAAAGAGAGTGAATTTACCCTCCCTTTGCATTTTGTCCTATCTGTCCCTCAAAGACTGGACAGAGTCTACCCACATTGGTGAAAGCAATCTTCTTTACTTAACTTATTCTTTCAAAATTAAATTTAAAAGTCTGTGCTTCAAAGTACAACTTCAAGAAAGTAAAAGATAACCCGAAGAATTGAAAATATTTTCAAATAACATGTGCAATATAGGTTGTGTATCTGGAATATTTTTAAAGCACTAATAATTCAATAATAAAAAATCAGTTTAAGAAATGAGAAAAGAAACTGGATATTTTTCGGAAGATTTGCAAATGGCCAACAGCAGGTAAAAAGAGCTTCAACATCAATATTTATTACAGAAATGCAGATCCAAACCACAAGGTACCACTTCCCACTCAAGATGGCTATAGTTATAAAGATGAACAAAAGAGTAATTTGCAAAAAATGTGAAGAAATTGGGTTCTGATTTCTGATAGAAGAGTGAAGTGGTACAGATACTTTGGAAAACAGTGTGAGGATTCCTGAAAATGTTAAACTTAGTTACCACATATCCCAACAAATCTAGATATGTTACCCAAAGAAAATGAATGCTAAACCCACAGAAAAACTTGTATACCAGTGGTCATAGCAGTATTATAACCCAGGGCCAGCAACTGGAAACAATTGCAATGTCTACCAGTTGAGTGGATAAGTAGAATCTGGAGGAAACATTATTACTATGGAATATTATTTGTCTGTGAAAAACATACAAAGGCAAAACCCTACACTAACTGAACAGACTTACACACATACACACACACACACACTGCTGCTACTACACTGTGTGATTCTGTGTAGGAAGTACAAACTGAAAAGAGTAGAGAGGTGTTTGATAGGACGTTAGGCAGGGAGGGATTTCAGAGACAAGGTTGGAAGGGGTCAGGGTTTCTGTGAGGAGAGGGCAATGCCCTGGTACTGACTGTGGTAATGGCTGCACACTTTGCAAACTTTTACATTTTAAATTGATTAATGGTATGGTATTTGAATTATATCTCAATAAAACTGATACAAAAATAGTGTAATCCACCCTAATATATTGAAGAATTTCTCAGTTTTATCTACCTACCGTTAAGAAGCCCTGGTTTCTCAGGTTGGTTTTTTCCTTGAATTGCCACAGTGTGAACATGTACTTAGAAAGGTATTGCTGACTAAATTTGTTAGATATTGGCACATATTGAGTAAATCAGATGTATGAAATTTGTTAATATAATCTGAAATGTGTAAGGAAGAATTCTCCAATTTAAGGGAGTTGAACAGACATATTTTAAGCTTTATTTTATTTTATGTTTTGAGTGGAGTCTTTGAAAATCCCAGTACCCTGCCAGGAGTGTTGGCACAAGCCTGTAATCCCAGCATTTAGACAGACTGAGCGAGGAGAAATACAGTGAGTTCAAGGCCAGCCTAGACTATTTAAAAGTCAAAAAACAACTAAGTAAATAAAATCCCCGGGCCCAGGTTGTCACCACACCAATTAAATCAGAGTGCTGTGAAGCAAAGACAGGGCCTCCTACATATTTTACGATTTCTAGTATTCCCAGTATGCTGGAAAGTTTGCGACAGTCCTAGGGTAACTTAGCTTTGGAAACTGCACAAGATGTTTCAGTAAAATCCGATGTACATGTCTCACTAATTTCAGTTGAAGAACAAAATCAAAATTTTAACCAAAAACCCGTTTAATTCTAAATCAACAAGATCAACAAGTCAGATTAGGTTAAAAAAAAAAAATGAACATATCGTTTCTTAAGTTTTAATTTAATATTTAAATACTGACTTTACCCATCAGAAAACTGTGAGAAATGCTTTTCCCAGGAAATAATATCCTCCCACCCCCATCCCTCACCTCTATCCTTATTCCACACTGGGCGACGACCACTGTAGGGGCTCCAAGGGCGTCACCAGCTGGCACTCAGGACTGCAGAGGAAAGTTCGGTTCTGGACACTGGTTTCTGTTCCCTGAAGGCCCGGAAAAGGATCGTGCTCATCAGGAAGTTTCAGCAGGCATCCCGGGTTCTTGACCTCAGTTCCCGGTTACTTCTTCGGTCACTCGCCTCCTGGACCTCACCCGCAGGCCTGGCCCGGACGATGGGCGCATGGGCCGGACGCGCGCTGCTGCTGCTGCTGCTGCTGCTGCTGCTCCTTCTCATGAGGTCCGCGGCCCCACAGGGACGACAGCTGCGTGAGTTCGGGGAGCTGGCACTGCCCGCGGGACGTGAACCCTGCCCCCGGAGAGTTCGGGCGCGGGGTGCAGGGGCCAGTGTGGGGGTGGCGTGCGGCCCACACAGAACCACATCTGCGTCCGGGCAGCCAGCTGCCAGCTGCCAGCGGGTCCCTAGCTGCGGGTCCTGCTCCTCCCAGACCCCACGCCCCACAGCCTCCCCTCCCCCAACCGGGGCGGGCGCCCCTAGTCCTGGGAGTTGCCTTTGGAACCACCAACTCCTCCCTCCGCCACTGTGACGCTCCGCTCGCGCGTTAATAGACCTCCTGGTTTCTCAGTCAGGGGCTGAGCCTGGAGTCGTGGAATCCGAGTCTTGGTTTCAGCGTTTTCTAGTGCTGCCAGAGTGGTTTCCCAGCCCTTAGCGAACAGAAAGTTCCCTCCCAGAGCGTCCTAAACTGCAGCGCCCCTCCTTGTCCCTGCACTAGGGTGTCGCTGGGCAACAGACAGAAAACGGATGAGCTGGCATACGCCACTTGCGTAGGAGCCCTACTGGTTGGGTTCTGGGTTCTACCCCCGCCCCACCTCCCTCTTGGTGGGGCCGGGTGGAAGCTCCTCAAAAAAACCTATCTTGGGCCTTCCAAATTCACTGATAGCAATAAATGTGGTGTTCCTTAAATCTGGATAACATAACACAAGACGGGTCAATTTATCGAGAATTCCTGTCAAAACAAAAAATAGGGCTGGAGTGGAGCTCAGTATCAGGCTCTGGGTTCAGTCTTTGGTGTCGCAGGAAGAGATTAAAGGAAAGGGAAGTGAAAACGGAAAGAGTTGAAGGAAGAGCAAGAAGTACAGCTAGCGCCAGCGAAGTGCAGAGGCCGCAGGCAAGCTCGCAGGTCCTAGTGTGGGGTAAAGGGAGGAGAGATAGGGCCTGTCAGGTTTTAAAAAGTGCATTCTGGCTGCTCTGTGGAAAGCAAAACAGAGAACAGTGAGTGAGGCGGAGAGACTAGCCAGGAAACCTCTACACTAGTCCAGGTCAGAAGTGATGAAGCAGCCGGGCGTGGTGGCTCACGCCTGTAATCCCAGCACTCGGGAGGCTGAGGCAGGAGGATTGGTGCGAGTTCGAGACCAGCCTGAGCTACAAAAGTGAGCTCAGGGCCAGCCTCAACTGCATAACAAGACCCTGTCTCAAAAAGACAAAAAAAGTGATGGAGCAGGCAGAGTTGTGCCTGAGAGCAGGGAAATAGGAAACACTTGGATTCTGATTTTTCTTTCTTTCTTTCTTTTTTTGAAATTGCTGGAAGATCCATGCATGATATCAAAAAGAAAACTCAAAAGTGACAGTGTTCTTTATCTTTGTTTTATCAGGCTTGCAATGGGTGATTGGTGGTGCCATTGTTGAAATGGTAAAGGCAAAGGAAAAGAATTTTGGGGAAAACTGAGAGCCCAGTTTGGGATATGCACTTGAGATTCCAATCAGCTATCTAATAGGTAGTTGCCAAAGCAGTTAAGATTTAGAGTTTAAGGCCAGGAAAAAGGAAAATCTAATAGTCATCATTTTTTCATCCAACAAGCATTTATGAAGTGCCTACCACATGCCAGGCGACACTGTAGGCACTGGGGTGCATCCGAGACCCCTCGTTTTGTCAGAGGAAAGGTGTAAAGACTCACCTGCCTAGAGGTCCTGTCCTCTCAGCTTTGAGAGCTCCTTCTGTGTGGTTGGCACTTTGTCCAAAGCTGTGTATTATCAAATCTTGTACCCAGTATTATCAGAGAAGTGTTTAGAGTTGAAAGTTTCTTGGAACTGGATCTAATGGCAGTGAACTTCACCTGCAGAGCTCACTCACCATGGCTGGACATGCCTTAGAATTCTCTAGCGTCTGTTGGCTTCAGGAGCAATTGCTCAGTCACAAGTAATGGGACAGAGGTCAACTAACGGGTGGCAGCCAACTGTGACAGGGAGGGTAAGCAAGAAACACATCCAAGTTGTCATGCAGAAAAATGCATGACTTTATCCTGTAGGAGTCCCTTTTAGGTCCTCATTTTGATCCAAAAAGTCAGTATTTGTAATCCCAAAGTTACATCATTGGAATCTCACCAAGGTGATTCCAGTCTACCACTTCCCATGCAACCCACAGCAAAAGTCAAGACACTAAAACATATTTATAACTACTGGGGAGTCAAGGGGCTCTAAGTCCAGCCATAAAGATGGTTCTCTGGAACCAAGAGAGCAATCCAAGGCCTCACCCAGTTTTATTCACTGGAGGAGTGGCTTGAGGAGGAATGACTGGAAATTGTGGGAGGCAGTGAAAACCATGAGCTGGGCCAGGCAGGGGCCCTGCATTTACATCTGCCACTTGCAGAGGGTATGCAGAGAGAGCAATCTGCATAAGGCTATTTAGCTAGTATCTAATGTTTTGGGTAGTCTGGTGCTTCAGCTTTGATGTAATCTTTCAAGTCCCAGGAAGTCATAGCTTCTGTTTCCAGGCTCCTTCCCAGCTGGCAGCATGGAGCATAGTCTCTTTGACCTGTCACAACCTGGCTCACATTAAGGAGCAGCAGGTATAGGTTACCAGGGACACATGCATACCATCTTCAAAGACCATCACCAACGCCTCAGCTAGACCAATATACATTGCTTAAGGCCAATTGAGAGGATAAACCAAAGTCCTAGCCAGCTCTTACATATCAATACGAGGAAATAGGGCCAGACTCAGTCAAAACAGAGACAGTTGCTCTTCCTTCAAGGAGAGCTGGTTAGGCGGTCCTCCACAGTTCCCCCTTCTTTGTTTTGTTTTCCTTTTTTTAAAAAATTACTTCTAACACAAAATATTAATATGACCGTTTCACAACACATCAGTAACACATTTGCAGCAATTGACACATTGCATATATTCTTCACAATAGTAACACAGAACACAAGGTGTGGACATGACACATTCTCCAATTAACAATGGTAAGAAAAAAAAAAGAAAAAAGAATTCTCTTTGAACTAAGAGGAAGCAGATGCATACATAGTCCAATGTTCCATAATTGCAGTGTGTTACCAGTGAAACTGGCAGTGCATGGGGCCCAGCAGGATGGCTCAGTGGTCTAAAGCACCTCCTTAGGAAAGCTTGGGCACCTGCAGGGACAGTGGTTCGATCCCCAGCACCACATGCCGCGCTAGCCCTGCCTTTAGGGCAGGCTGAGCAGGCCACAAAAATAAATAAACAAAAGTTCTGAAACAAGAAAAAAAGAAAGAAAGAAAGAACAAAAGAAAGAAAGAAAGAAAGAAAGAAAGAAATGTTAAAAAAAAAAAAAAAAGAAAGAAACTGGCAGTGCTGGAGGTTATTGATTTAAGCCTCTTACAGCTCATCACACTAATCTGTTTCTGCGTCTTATGCCTCGTAATTAAGCTTTTCCACTGAGTGATCAAGGGCAAGTTAAAGCAAGACCTATATAACAAAACATTCATCTTTTGTATCTTCCAAGGTCAAATCCCCTCAGGATTATCTTTGGAACCATGTACGGTGCTTTGTAGAACTGTTGTTAGTGTCAGCCTTCTGGTTGAGTCATGGCCATTGCTTGATCAGTTTGCTTTCTGTGAAAGCCTGAGAGAATGTTTTTCTCTGGGTGACTGTTCTTAGACACACTATAGTTCATTTATCCCTTTCTTCTGAGGTCCCATAATCTCCTTGACTAGAAAATTTGGGACGCCTCTGAGTTATAGGATGTTATAGCACAGGTTCTCTTATGTCCTGAGTCCTTACTGACCTTGAAGGGCTAGGGCCAAAATATTGGCTATCCTCATAGCCCTTCTTTTTCTTCAATTTTTGGTCTGTTCACTTACATTCTCAATCCTCCAGCAGAGAAGCTTCGTGATACTAATACTCTATAACATAGGTAATTGAGCTTAATTAACATCACTGGTTTTCTGAATATCAAACATCTTTGATTTAGCTTAAAATTGATATGTTCCGACAATCATTGATATTCTAATAATTCTCTATAGAATGTGATAAAAGCAGTTATACATTTTTACACAGACATTTAGAAATCCGAGGATGTACAAAATTGTAGCCTGTCAAGCCTATGGCATTTTGCCCAGTCTTTTACTCTAAATTAATGCCTTCTTTTTTTGTTGTTGTTAACCAACCATTTACTTGAGAGAGTATAACAGTAACTGAGTTTACATTGGGAGCAGTGCACATCAAAAAGACGAGAATGACATGCATTCCAAGCATAGTTTCAGTATTGCATGGTGCTATGATCAATGTGATGAGCCTTTTGAAGGTTCTTAAGACCACTATCTGATTCATCCCCTTCTTTTCTTTGAAGAAGCTGGAGCAGTGTCAGTTGTGGCCACATAGCCCGCAGCTGTCGTTGGGCTGAGAATCCTTTGTGACACACTTTAATGAGAAAGATTATAAACAAGAGAATGAGTACACCAATTCCAACATAAAACCAAAAATGAGCCCTGAGATTAGTAAATGGATTTAACTGCTCTATGGCATCAGCAAACTTATCCCAGTCTTCAATCTGGGCATCAAATATGGCTGTCTGCTATGGTATTAACAATACTTTTTCTCTGAAGATCATCTATATCCAAAGTAATTTTTTGATGGATAACTCCTTGCACATGTTTTTTGATTAGTCCCCAAAGATAAAGACTTGTTATATGGTAATGAGGTGATACAAAATAAAGTCATATTATGGTGATATTTCCAACCTTATTATAATTGTAAACTTATCCCAAGGATGGAGGTTTCTCAAATGCTCGCTTAAGTTATTAACTTTATATTAACATTTTAGTGAATTTCTCAGTTATCAGAAATTCTTGTGCAGTTGTCTATCAGATGAGAAGCTAATATGAAATGAGCTAACATCAGAGTCAATAACTGCACAGGCTATCAAAAGCACCAAGAAAGCTATCCCTGCTATAACAAATCCAAGCATCTTCCTTGTCCAACTGATAACCCTTTTAGTTAATGTCTCTACCAAGAAGGAATTAACTGAATGACACCGTGGTTCCATTAGACTGACTGGAAGTCAAGCTCCAGGCATTCTGACCATGATCACCACTGTGGTGTCAGTGGAAGGATGTTTAGGTTTGATACAGTGGGTCAGATAGCATGTAGCACATGAGACCATATTTGGTTGCCACTCTTTCTTTTTACTAGTACTTGAGGACATAAGCATATATGTTTACTTTTATATATCCATGTCCTTGTAATTCTGCTTTGACCTTTTCTCCAACTATCAGCTGCAGATGCCTAGTCTGCAGGAATCCAACATGAAAAAGTAGGGCTAGATTCCACAAAGTATGTTGTATGGGCCCAATTTTGTCACTAATAACGAGTCTGGGGATGGAATGATTGAGGACTCTACCTGACCACGTAACACTGGACAAGGCCTCTGAGACCATAATACAGCTGGAGGAGACTGCAAAATAAATCTTGTGCCACTCTCAATCTTTCTTTAGAAAGAATCCTGCAGGCGACTAGTCTATAAAGGAATAATTAAATTTACACATGTCCCATCCATGGTACAGAACCCTGCAAGTCTGCCATGTGTCCAAATCACCTTCCTCAAAGTGAGGGACATGAGCTTCTAGAATACAGACAGCAATGGTAGGTTTACAATTTCTTACAAGGTTACCATGCAATGGAATAGAATTTAGGGTTAATAAAGCAAGCTGTTCTTTAAACAGTTGTACTTTCCAAGTCTGATCTGCACCTGGCATGCGAAGGTTAGCATCTTGTTGATGGGCTACACACAAAGGAAGACATACAAAATGACATGTAAGGGCCCAGCAGGATGGCTCAGTGGTCTAAAGTGCCTGCTTAGGAAAGCTCGGGCAGCTGCAGGGACCGTGATTCGATCCCCGGCACCACATGCTGCGCCAGCTCTGTCCTCAGGGCAGGCTGAGCAGGCCATAAAAGTAAATAAATAAACAAACAAACAAAGGTTCTGAAACAAGAAAAAAAAATAAAAATTTTAAAAAATGATATGTAATATTAAGCTTAGCCTGTTCTTGTAAATGTATTAAGATTTGTAGACCAGGAAGAATGATATGTTCATGGGTACTGCTTTCAATAGAATGGAAAACCTCTGGGGGCCTGTCCATCCATGTTAGAGGTCTAAGCCAAAATGCACTAGGTATGTAGGCCCAATACACTTCTCCTTAAACCACAGGAGTACCCAGAGAAGTTGCTATAAGATTAGGGATTGTGAAGAGAACATTATCAAGTGACTGAACCAAAGCCTGGTTGTTAACTAGGTGGCAAGCCTCATGAACAAGCTGCTGCAGGCCTTCCCAGGAAGGTGGATGATGTGCTGTGGGGTTCATTGCTTGAGATCTCCGCAAAGAGCTTGATGTATTGCGTAGATGGGTTGGATTCTGGCCACGGGTTGGATTCGGGCCACAGAAGAGCTCTGATGGTCCTAATGTCTCTCGATTTCCTGTGGAAATACAAGAACAACCTCAGTCCCAATTTAAAAGTGATGCCAGACCATTCCAAACACCTGTCTGGAGGTCACACCAAGCCAGATTCAGAAATGTAAAAATATATGTAGCAAAGTTTTGACTCTGGGTTCCTCCTTTCTTTTGTTTGATAGGTAGATTTTTTAGTTTAAGACAAGTGTGTTGGATTATTATTTGACCTTGGGAATTATAGGGGGTCTCTGTAACATGCTTTATTTTCCAGTTATCAATAAAATTCTGAAAATTTTTACTAATGTAAGCAAGACCAATAGCAAGTATTTTTAATTTTTTATTATTATTTTTTTTCTTGTTTCAGAACTTTTGTTTTTTAATGTTTGCAATATTAAGCTAACAAAGCCTGATATGCAATGTTGTAAGACATGTTGATTGTTTACCTGTATGGCAGAGAGCATGGGGCACATGTGAACACATCATATCTATAAAACCATGAATATACTTAGGTTTGTTAAAGTAAGATACATGGTCAATAATCATTTGCCATGACCAACTGGTTTTAAGACTTCTGGGATTGTAGCTTTGTTTAGGAATAGGCCCAGGAATGAGCTCACAAGCAGGACATGAAATCAGGATCTATCTAATCTGTGCTCTGATAATTTATATTCCCTTTACAAATGTTTAGAATTTTGAGAAACAAATTTATGGGATTGTCTTGCTTTATCAAAAATGAAAGTGAGATTTCTAGTAGCATCTGTATTATAATTAACCGATGATAACAAAGCTAGATTAGAGATCTAATAAGATCAACAAAAAATGCAACAGTTCTACTTAATATAACCCCCTGTAATTCTAAAAATACTTGCAATAAAGTAGGTTTGAAATTACCCAATTGCAGTTGTGCTCTTATCAATGTTGATAAAATCTTTAATTTTTCTTGTAAAAGTTCCAGTACCTTTCATTATAAATTCAATCTTATATACTTTTTGTTTAAGCCAAGGTAGAATTATCGTTAGAGTACAGCCCAGCAAGTTTTTTGCTATGCCTTTGCTTTCGTGATATTCTGTCTTAGCCATCATCCCACTATGTAATGATACACGACTTTGAGTCTCTGAAGTAAGTGTTCCATTCTTTTAAGAGGCCTGTGTGCCATAGATCGACTGGAATGGGTGTGATAAATGGTGTTATGATACCTTCCTGTTCATCAGAGCCAATGTATTTTGAAAGAGGCAGCATGCTCTGTGAGACAGATTGAAGAGATCCTAAGCCTATCAGCGCTGTGGAGGCGGGTCTAGTCAGCCAAGTAGATGGTGAAGATTGGCTATTGCATATAGTGCCTTCAGCTCCTGTGTCCATCAGTCTAGTAAAAGATTTCCCTTTAAACTTAATGTTACAAATAACTCTAGGAAGCAAAATACTCTGGGAAAAATCAAATTCTTTGCTTAAAGGCTGATCCTACAGGTTCACATGTGGAGTTAAGGGCTAGAGTAGAAATTTTAGTTGGAATTGAACTGGGCTTTTCTTCCCACAACAAATTAAGGCAAGAAGCCACTGGCAAATCTAATTTTGAACTCTGAGTGATTCTTCTTGTGAGACACCCAAGGTCTCACCTTGCATCCATCCTGGTAGTGGGATCATTGTTTGCCTGATTCGAATTGGGTATAACTGGCTTAACTGGGTTCAAATCACTGGAGTCCTGACTGACCCTTGTTTTCTTATTGCTACTGGGTCCCTCAGTTTGGGCACATGGTTTTTTTTTTTTTTTTTTT